>JADNRY010000370.1:0-59783 GCA_015501585.1 Rhodocollybia butyracea
AGTGTCAGAGATGATATGATTCACTCCGCCGATATCTTTTCTTGAGCCAGAAAGATTCTTGTGAATGCACAATATCGGCGGTGCGTCTGCCAATAAAAAACATACCCCATCAGCTCCCCGAACATAACCTGACAAAACTGAGTATGTAGACGAACTAGCATCGGCATCACATACCGTAGAAGGTCGACTCGAGTACAGCGAAGACCGCTTCTCAAGCAGATCACTCACCGCCTGCGCGGAATCTAGAACAATGATGGAGTTGCCAAGAGCGCTCAGGTGGATAATCTCAGAATCTATGATCTCCGTGAGTATATGTATGCTCGATTATGAACAGCTCCTCACTGTGTTTTCGACACATCTCTCCGTATTCAAGCCAAATGAATCCTTTCCTAGGAATATCTAACAAGTTCCCTAGAATCGGAAGCTTCCTGGGCCCAGGAGGGAGAGGGAGTTGACGTGAGTTCTTCCATTGTAGGCATTTAATGAACACCAAACTGGAGAAAAGGACTAGGGCGTGTATTGGCTCCAAAGTGAGCATCATGAGGAATGCAGATAGGATCTTAGTTGAGACATTCATGTCCTTTTATGAGATGCCTACTAGGTTGCACGACTGGCGGACTGCAGTAGTAGTAACTCGGCTCCACTCTGCAGCAAGGTCCCACCCAGGCGTCGGGAACAGCCGGAGAGAAGCAGCAAGCTCGACCCACAGGGAGGGTAGACTAGGGTAGACTGCAAGCTCTCCCAGAAAGGTAAGTAGTACAAAGTAGCTTATGTGTAATTACATTCATGAACTAAACGAATAGGATATTGCATCTGCCAGTAATTTGCAATTTCTGTTTAATTTCGGAACCAGGTTGCTGGCTGTTGCTGGTGACAGGAGGTGACAGGGCCATATCGAAATCGCTTGCTATTCGTACTTACTTGCGCTCGTACTCGGGATATTCGATATAATCCTATATAATCACAGGCAATAAAATCTCCAAAAATACAGGAAATTCAGAGTAAGAGTTCTTATCTACTACAAATCGATCTATCTATTCAGAGTTCTGAGATATTCAGTCACTACGCCAGCGTCAAAAAATATCGGGCGAAATTATTGCCGAAATTATTGTTGTAATTGCTTACCTTTTTCGATAGAGATTTCGCGTGTAAATCTTTGATAATTTCGGCTGAAAAATATACTGTAATTGATTATGTTTTTCAATCCGAATTTCACCAGTAATCTGTTATCTATTTCGTCCGAAAAAGATAATGAAATTCCTTATCTATTTCATTAAAAATTTCGCTCAAAATTATTACAAGGTAATAACTGGCCAAGAACTGGGAGGCTCAGTCATGTGATGCATCTGACAAGATTTCCTGTCTTTGAACGCGACTTATGGATTCTGTACATGCATGGCTGCACTAGTCACACCCAGACATAAAATTGCTACAACTCTGTCCAGTTCTGCTCTCACATTCGCCTAAAGTATTGTCAGATGCATCACATGACCGAGCCTCCCAGTTCTTGGCCAGTTATTACCTTGTAATAATTTCGAGCGAAATTTTTAATGAAATAGATAAGGAATTTCATTATCTTTTTCGGACGAAATAGATAACAGATTACCGGTGAAATTCGGATTGAAAAATATAATCAATTACATAGACTCGCGGGCCTGCCATTTGGTCGGATCACCGGGTGTGATCGCATCAGAGATGCGGGTGACTCTCCCAAATAGACTGGGACCATTCGTCGTCCTTTTGTAGCGCACTCGGGAACGGCATGGTTCATTTTTTGATTTTCGCCCTCCCGGATCTCAATTGCTGTCACGTGTTGATTTTATTGAATATTATCTTATCTACCTCTCCATCCTCATTGGCGCAAGTTGTTTGCATAGGGATTAGCAAGCAAAGCCTTTAAATTGAGACTAGGTTGAGACTAGGCACACAGAGCACCTTTGGACATGGAGAGTTGTTCACCCGCTGGGCATGTGGGCACTTTTGGCGATCATCTGCTGCTGCTGAGCACCAGCAAGAGTCTGGGAGAAGTTAGAGCATGTGCAGCCCCCTTTGTTTTTTATTGTGCTCTGCAGTGGTACTAAGTAGGGGTGCTACTATTCTTTCTAAGACTTTCTTGATGCTAATGCTGACGGCGTTGTGCATTATCCAGATAAGAGGCCTAGGGCCCACTGCAGTTGAAGTATTTGCATAAGGGCCAATTTCTGGATCATGCATCAGGCTGATTCTTTGAGGAGGATACTCACTGTGAATTTCAATCTTTATATCTGCAAGCTTGGGCACCCCCAGTGGTTGGTACAGTGCCATACGGCCCAGGCAATGGTGAGTTCCTACGACAGTGTACTAATATTTGGATGCTTGTGATTGCTGCTTAGAGTATGTACTGATATTTCCTTATATACTAGATGACAGTTTCATCTGGAACTTGTACAAGTACTTGTGAAACAATGAGTCAAGTACTAGCCTCAGAAGCGTACTTGGAGTACAACCAACTCGTATTGAATATTTACCTGTCAAACAATAAGTACTAGCTACCTGAATATGCGTAAGTACATTGCTCATAGATACATAAATAAAATGACTTACCCTCAGAAGCGTACTTGGAGTAAGTACAATCAACTGAGGGACTTAACATCACAATCTAGTATAAGTAAGTAACACAAAACTGCCAAGTGTATATAGGCGCAATGAGTTTGTTGTTGGGACGGAATTGCCAATTGGGCCGTTTCTGAACTAGTTGCTCTCCTAGAGGGCAGATCCTTACTGTCTGGTGTCTGGCGGGTTTTATACGTCTTCTTCGCGTCGGAGATCCACCAGAGAGTATGGATGCTGAGGTAGGTCTACAAGTGTTATTCCTATTCTGTATCTCAAATTTCTTCTTCAGTTGGCCAGTGAAAGTTTGCCAAGTAAAGAGGTAACTGTTGCGTTTTTGTGTGTTTTGCAAACTCTGCCTGGCCTTGCCAAAGAGGACGAGGGCCTGTAGGTAGCTGCATGCCGCGGTATGACAAGAGCTCGATGAAAATTATGCAAAAGTCGGTGAGAAGTTGAATGGGTGCCAAATATGGCATGGTTGGACTCTCATCGCCTGCTGCTCACCTGCCCAGCGGGCAAACACTTTCCATGCCCAAGGGTACTCTGCATACCCAGCCTCAGCTGCTGATACTGTACCTATGCAAACGACCTAGGATGAAAAAGTAGATAAGATAATATTCAATACAATGAACTTTGTGTGACAGCAATTGAGATCCGGGAGGGCGAAAATCAAAAAAATGAACCATGCCGTTCCCGAGTGCACTACCTTGTGCATACACGTTTTGCTGATGGCCCAAGTACACTTCTGAGGGTAAGTCATTTTATTTATGTATCGCATATTCAAGTAGCTAGTACTTATTGTTTGACAGGTAAATATTCAATACGAGTTGATTGTACTCCAAGCACGCTTCTGAGTGTAGTACTTATTGTTTCACAAGTACTTGTACAAGTTCCAGATGCAGATGCCACTGTCATATGGTGTATAAGGAAATATCAGTACATACTCTAAGCAGCAATCACAGGCATACAAATATTAGTACATAGTAGGAACTCACCATCGCCTAGGCTGTATGGCACTGCACCAACAACTGGGGGTGCCCAAATTTGTAGATATAAAGATTGAAATTCACAGTGAGTATCTGGAAGGAACATCCCCAAAGAATCAACCTGATGCGTGATCCAGAAATTGGCCATTATGCAAATACTTCAACTGCAGTGGGCCAGGCCTCTTATATTAATAATTCACAACACCATCAGCATTAAGGGCTGGAGCATCAAGAAAGTCTTAGAAAGAATAGTAGCACCCCTCCTGGCCCTACCTAGTACCACTGCAGAGCACGATAAAAAACAAAGGGGGCCGCACTCGCTCTAACTTCTCCCAGACCCTTGCTGGTGCTCGGTCCTCAGCAGCAGCAGATGGTCGCCGAAAGTGCCCACATGCCCAGCAGGTGAACACTTTCTCACGTCCAAAGGTGCTCTGTGTACCCAGTCTCAGCCTAATGGCTTTGCCTGCTGATCCCTATGCAAACAACTTGCGCCAATGAGGATGGAGAGGTAGATAAGATAATATTCAATACAATCAACGCGTGACAGCAATTGAGATCCGGGAGGGCGAAAATCAAAAAATGAACCATGCCGTTCCCGAGTGCGCTACCTTTTGCCAGGTCACGCAAATTGTGACTTGACACTTAGAAAATTCGACTGTTTTGCTCAAAAAAAAAGTATTCTACATACCTATTTAGATGACATTATTTTTGGAAACTGAATCGAACGGTATAAGTAAAAAAAAATTGAAAAAGTGAGAGAAAATGAAATGTTTTAAGTTGGCCATGTGTGACCATTGGGATGCGAAGGCGTCGCGTGTCCGTACGAGGGATACGTGACATTGGATTGAGCTGGATAATCCAAAGGAGGTGGGTACTGGGTATATCGTGCCTCTCCATAGAAATTTGGAGAATAATATGGTGCATTGGAGGCGCTAGGAGTAGGTGTAGGAGATGGGTGATACTGGTACTGGGGCTGTAGATGTTGGTATGGATTAGAGTATTGGGGATATGGAGAAGAGTATTGGGGGTATGGAGAAGAGTATTGATGATAGGTATAAGAAGAAGGACGCGCCATCGATGGAAGAGGTATTTCTGGGACTGAATTCATGAGAAACCTTGTTTGACGTGAGACTGATGAAGATGCCGGCGTCGAATACATGCTTTCGACTCGTTGTCCCATCGCCACGTCAACCGCTGACTCGACTCGCAATCTCTTTCCTGTGTACGGTGACTCGGGAGGTGCTTCAGTCTCAGCGACTGTGCTGAGAAATTTCCGCTTTCCCTGGCCTGAAGCTGGGGCTGCATCTGCTTTGATACGCGACTCGAGCTCTGGTATTCCAACCGAAGAAAAGATATCCAAAATCTCATCTCCATAGCGGGTCAGCCATAACCAGCGAGCTCCCAAGACTGTCTTCAAGCGTGCTTTGTCGCAAATCGGGCCAACCGAAGCAAGGAACTCAATGGTAGAGTCATTGAGGATTGCGCTAGGACCAAACATTGCACCCGAGAAATCACGACGGTAAGTGCTAGTTCGCCATGCGTGCAGTTTATCTTTGACTTCTGAGCATGGTTCATCACTCTGCTTTACAGACGCTTTACGCGTAGCTTTTGATGGAGCCGCAGGACGTGTTCGATCGAGTAGGGAGGGGTCACAGAGGTCACAACAGGATACTCCAAGAGTTAGGGCTAGATATCATCTTTGTAAGTCTTTTAATGTCTGTTATAGGTCATATGCTTACTGGGTTCGTTGTTTCTGTATACCTTTGTCAGAACCTGTCTCCTACATACTCCAGTTTGGAAAAATACACTTAATCCTTCATCATCTGCGTCCAAATCGATTGGTGGTTCTATTTTTTCGACACGTCCATCATTACTTCCATCGTGACTGCCACGGAGGATGCCACAGCTTTCCGATAACTTCTGGTTTGCAACCCGCTTTGCTGCTCGATCGGGTGCTGCCTCTGAGGATGTATGTGAAGTACCTTTTCCCTTCTCATTGTTGATCTTCTTTTTGAGATTTACTGTATACGCTGACTTCTCAACAAGGAGAACAGCTAGTCCCCGTAGTTCTGGATTTCGACCTGCGCGCCCAGCGCGCTGTACAAATGCTGATAGTGAACCGGGCAGTTTCCATTGTACAACGATCTCAATATCTGGTATGTTGCAACCCTGTGTGCTGTTTTAACTGACACCAAAAGTGATATATCTGTAGAATACATACCATTCCGGCAGCGTCGGTACAGATGAGGATACGGACCTTTCCGTTGCGAAACTGTTCCATTACCGTGTCCTTGTATTTGCTTGAGAATGCTGCGCTATAGAGACGGATGACCCCGTCGTCCTGAAGTTTTGTTGGAAGGCGGGTTGACAGATAGTCCTGCATATCGGACCCACCCATAACATTGTCATAGTATATCATGGTATGAGGAATTTCATGCGCCTCTTTCACGCCTTCTGGGATAACGAAATCGAGATCGGTAAAGGAATTCATGGCATTGTGAATGGGACGAGCGACAAGTGAGACATTGGAACGATCGTTTCCAACGTCAATGCTAGCATAGTCTGGACTGATTTGCAGCTTTTTTATGACATCTCGTCGTACACGTTGCGGTAGAGTTGCGGAGAGTGCGACCATGGGTGTATCTTTAGGTAAGAATGCTCGTACAGTTCCCAGCTCGCCATACTTTTTTCTGAATCCCGAACCCCAGTGTGATACCACATGAGCCTCGTCGACAACAACTGACAAGATTCGACGCGTAAATTCTGGCTTTCGGAGAACTTCATCAATGAATCGCTTCGACAATAGCATTTCAGGTGAGATGATGATAATCTGGTCATCGCCTGTCACCAAGTGCTGAGCATGTCAATTAGTACTCGCCAAAGCATTCATGAATGTATGTACCCTCAAAACTTCGGGTTTGCACCTGCCCTTGCTACTATTCACTGCGGTGGACTTGAGCTTGAACTCCTTTTGGAACGTTTGAACCTGCTGAATAAGTGAGCTTAATCTTTAGAAAGAAATGGTGCACATACTTGTTCATTCTGTAGAGCAATCAGAGGTGAAACAAAGATTGTCACCATTCCTTTTGATTTTCCTTCTAGATGGGGTGCAGCAGCAATGGCTGTCTTTCCTGAACCAGTCCCAGCATGGACAACCACATCCTTTCCGCAAAGCTGCATCATAATTGCTTGCATCTGAAAGTCACGAAGTTTGTATCCGAGCAGCTGCTGGAGTTTTTTCTGGTAAGCCTTTTAGATCTTTTGGCTGTAAAGGCTTGCGTCGATTGAATTTTTGCTGCATAGCTGTCGATTTTGTTGGTTTACGGCGACCCATTGTTGTAGCATGAAATAAAAATGAATTTTTCGTTTTTCGCGACGCGCCTCTAAGCACGTGCTTTTCATGCTTGTCCGAGTCACCCATGTCGCATCCACGCATACTACCTTCGACGCGTGCAAGAGGTGCCTCTGTTCTATCAGACAGTGAAGATGAAGTTCTGGACTCATCAAGTGACACTGAAACTGGTGCTTGCACACTTCCACGCGCTTCTTCTCTACCTCTGGCGATCTCAAGTGATGGTCCCATTTGTAGTTCGCCAGTAGTAGGTACCCGTGAGGAGAGAAAGCGCAAGCGCTGGATAAAAGGGTCCAAAAAACGGCTAACAACCATCCAATCTCAGAAGGAAAATCTCAGTTTGAATGTAGAGCTTGACGCGGTTCACTATGCCTCCTGTTTACAAGCATTGGATGCGATCCGAGAGTGTGGCGTTACTCTAGGGGAGCTCAATGAGTTTGTCGCAGACCCCAAAAATAATCAGGGTACTATCCGATGGGACGAAATCTTCTCTTCTCGTGGATTGGTGACCCATATCCTGGATTTCTGGGTATCATCAGGGAACAGTCCATCTGGAAAAGCTGAAGTCCATGACTGGGCAGTTGACTATGTAGCTTCTACTGTCAAAAGTGAAGCCCGACACATTACTTCTAGCGGGTATCTTCGGCAAACAGTGAATGTCCACAATCTTTCACAATTCAGCTTCCCCCGCTACTGCGAAATTTTGCGTACACAGTATGCCCCTGTCACTGTCCGTATTCTTGAATCAGCCGCTACATCCACCCGACAGATTACCGAAGGCATTTCAGATGCGCGTCAAGCTCAAAAATCCATGGTAAGTTATTATATCACACAAAAACGTACATTAGTTCTGATCACCTTTAGGTGGTAACCTCAGCGGCACTAGCATGTTTTGGAGAATATAGCCGGACCGACAACTTCCTAAAGAGTGTCATGAGTCTCTATGCTTATGCGAATGGAGCTACTCGACAGATGTTTTCGGTACTATCACACCTTGGCATTACAACCAGCTACAGTACTCTAATACGGAAAGGGGTCACAACATCAGAACGGGACCATCCTGAAGCAACCACACCATCTCCTGAGTCAGGCTCTAGTGGCAAGTCAGAGTCAGACCTTGATAATTTACACCCGGAGGCTCCTAGAGCAGGCTCGAAAGTGAAGGACAAAAGCCCCCCACTTGCGGGTATTCTCCATATGTTGTCACAATCAGCTCGTAATGCTGCCCGTGCTCTTGCTGCAACAGGTCTTTTTGGTTCAACATATGACAACATCAATTTTCTTGCTCATATCGCATCCCAGTTGGTTGGCCGCACAGGTCAGTGCATGTATATCTAATCAAAATTGTTCACTTACGCAAAGTCAGATTCTCAGGAAAATGGTACAACATATACAATATTTCCACTTTTTAAGGCAAAAATCGAGGATATGCTGCTTTATGATGTCGAAGAAGCTTTCGATACGGCACCCGAGCTCAGCCTCGATGATATTCTCCTTGACCGGGATGAACAAAACAGCTTGGATGTCAATATAATTCACTGCATCCAACGTATCATTGTCAACCACGGTGGCAAAGATTTTGACCAGTTCAAAGCTGATCTTGAAAAATGTGAACCCGTATCAGATTTTAAAATTGACGTCCACAAGACTGACATTCTTCCCATTCCATCTTTCAATATCGATGAATCCACTATTGTTGGGAATGCTGAGGTCGATGAAGTTGTGAAAGAGGAGTTGGAACTAGAGGCCTCACCATTTTGGCTCAAAATTGTTCGGTTCTTTGGAATGGACCAGCTATCTCGTGCGCGCGCACGCTCAATATTTAACCTTCGCTCAGGAGCAGAGGCAGGCTATTCGGGATTTAGCTGGGGAATATATTTCAATGGTCTTTTCCACGGAAAAATGACCGATGCAACTGGAACACTTATCACACACTGGGGAAATCCAAGTTCTGGTCCACGTAACCCAGGCTCCTTAGTATTTCACAACTCCCAACTTCGACGTCTACCAATTATGCTCACTTCACTTCCCAATTTCCGCACTTGCCGTGACCTGATTTTTGTATCTTTGTATGCTCGGATTCTTCACTGCCTTTTGAAGGTATCAGGATGCGCATCACTTACAAATTATGCCGCTCAGGCAACTTGGTCTACTATCGAGAAAGATGCTGCACGAATCTACCACAAGTTTGCATGTGCGGATGTTGTTGATGACTTGCGCTCAAAGCGAGCTGCTGAAAAGAAGAAGTTTGCATGGGAATCAGTTGGGAAAGCTTCGGAATCAGCCAAGGTGAAAGGAAAACGTAAACCTGGAAAGGACAAGTACAAGGATGTTACCCAGCCAGTGACAGAAGGGGATATGGTCTTTGAAAATGCTATCTTGTTTCTCCGTGACGCCTTAGTTAGTAGGGAGTTCACAGATGCAGTAAAAGCGGGGGATTCTGGACGAGTTCTACTGGTTTTGAAGGTGTGGGCATTGAGTTTCCGAGGAAGCGGGCGCACAAAGTATGCATACGAGATGCTTCATCTTATTCACAACTTATCCCATGTATGGCCAGATGGTATCTGGTGAGTGCATTAAATCTAAGATGACTTGTCTTAACTTGATATCCTCAGTAAAATCGTTTTGAATAACTGGTTATTGAACCCTACTGGTAAAAAGAATGCATTTGTGGAGGTCGATCTTGTACAAGAACACCTGAATTTCTGGATTAAGGTATGTACAATATCGAGTGATTAGTTTGCAACGTAACTAAACTCTTTAGACAATATACAAGGCTCATGGCAGTAATGCAACCTGGGAATGGCTCTTCACAATCTCTCCCTGTGTTGGCGTTCTGCGAGAACTTGTAAAGAGTATCAATGACTCCATCGGCACAAGCTCACAGGGAACGCGCCACGCTCCTCCCGATTTGAGCAAAGACATCGAAACTCTAATGAACAGCCTTGAAGAACACGATGTTTATACTCTAACCAAGGGACGTGTCCTTGATGCCGGAGAGGAACCCAGTGTCGATGTTGTCAGCAAAGGCTTGGAACAACTGCTACATGGAACGCCACTGGTGGAATACAATCAAGCTTTCAAACAGCTTCAGCGCCGTAGAAGGATTCAACCGATAGTTGGGGAAAGTGAATACTATGACAAGCTTAGACATGCTACATCGTCTATTGACACAGAAGTACTGTTGGATGCTGACTTGGAGTTCATACCTCAGTTCTCTGTAGATGAAGAAGATGAGCCCATGCTGCAGCTTTTGACTGCAGAGGATGTTTCACTGGACATGGATTTGGTCGAGATCATGGATCATACAGAATGATGGCATTTTCCCGAAGTCGTTACTCAAAAAATGTTGTTTTTTTTACTTATATCATTCGAAAGCTTTCATTAAAATATGTTGAACGGAATAAGTCAGTCGAACACTTTTTTTTGAAACCAGAAGAGTCGAAAAATGCTAAGTGTCATGTCACAAATGCGTTACACGCCAAATCAACAACGGATGGTCCCAGCCGCTTCCAGAGGAAGCCTCGCATAGCCGGCTGACCGTTGATCGCATCAACATCTGGAAGCGGTGGGAACGAGCCTATCAATTACAGTATATTTTTTCAGCCGAAATTATCAAAGATTTACACGCGAAATCTCTATCGAAAAAGGTAAGCAATTACAGCAATAATTTCGGCAATAATTTCGCCCGGTATTTTTTGACGCTGCCGCAGTGAGTTGCTGCACAGTTATAAGCGATTTATCAAAAAGTTGCACTTCTTGGCAACCCATAGTATGTTCAGGGTGAACTTGAACACTCAAGTTTCATATTTCCATATACGATATTTGAAATCACAACGCATGCAATCGATAAGAAAGCCACACCAGCATACTACCACACTGCCCACCGGTTTTCGGCCTTTGTGGGTGCCCGTTGACGCGTTTTCTGACCGTTCAATGCTGTATGTAGTCTGCCAGCAACTCCCTCTTCTGTTTTATCAGTCATGAGGGAAGAAAAGAGTATGCATGCAGGGCTCTGCGCGTCTGGTCACATTTATTACATTTAGCTGCAATACATCAAGGTCACATCAGACAAAGCGCCCAGTGAACTCTTCCGAACAGCCTCGAGAGCAGTGCATATACTCGTGTTTACAGTGTGCAGTAAGCGCATTGTACTTATGTGATCACTGATAATGATACATTCACAGAATAAAACTCATACTACTCGATGTGAAATTGGGTAAAGTTCTGGAGGAGGATTTTATTACACGGCATGGTCCAAGTGCTGAACGCCGGAACCATTGAGAGAGGAGTGGACGAGCTCGCAACTAAGGTGCTGTAGATCCATCCGCCTCATCAATGGCTAGAAAGTTAAGACCGATTGGAGACCCGGAGGTTGGTGGTCACCTAGTACAAACAAGTTCTGTCCACTGTATACACTGGCACACCCCTGGAGCTTGAGGGACCAGCACCTTGCTGAGCCCCGGTAGTTGTATTCGATTATCTGAAATGTCCTTGCATCCCAAGGTGCATTCCATGTTGTTATATTCCCATTGTCGGTAGTAGTAAGCTGAAGTCTTTCTTTCGCTCGGATGAGTTCGCACAAGTTGCACCTGCCGCCGACTTTGCACTCATTTTGATATTATTATATTCATTGTCTACGCAATTCTCGCTCTCTACTGTGACACATTCCAGCTGTTCGAGTATCGTAAGTACGAGTTTGCATCTCAACAACTCATGGCTGAGAGCCATATTCTGGGGGTGAGCCCTCATTCTCTTCCAACCTTCTCATCCGATCCAGCAGCTCAGCCACGCTTTGATGTAAGGTAGTGATCTCCTCTCGACTCCCATGTTCGTCACAAATGACACTCAATGCTTCCCGTGTGATACATAGCTCTTGTGCATTCCGAGCTTGTGCTTCGGCTTCAGCTCTTTTTAGCCTGAGTCCTTGATTTTTAGTTCAAGCTTTAGTTCTAGTGAGCAATGAGTCCGCCAATAGAAACATACGTTGAGTGAAAGGAGCCCCCCAGGATGTCGGTCCAGTAGTTTCTATCTCTTCAGTTCTCCGTGGAACATTGGTATCAGCTTGGGTATCGGTAATGCCAGTTACACTATGATAACAACAGTATCAGTCTACCTTCAACATTACGAATCCATAAATTGAATGCACAAAGGAGATATAGACTGCTCTTCTTTGCCTACTAAACGCAAGCATATACGCAAAACGGTCAGTCGGTGAATCCATAGAAGCAGGACAAGGAGCAAGAAGAGAGTGCCGGAAAGAGCACCAATTGTCCCATGGATGATAGCATTTACATGATTTATGGTGTATACAGAAACTGGGCTGGAAGACATTGAAGTAAGTACCCTGCATTTCACATTGTAAGTGAGGTTATATGATCAGATTTCTAGGTATAAGAAACTCACGTAGCGGGGGTAGCTGGTAATAGTGTCGCGGTAGAATTCTCCATAAGGAGCATGACTCTGGCATCCCCATCGCTGTAGTTTTTGAAGATAAATATCGGTATGAAATTCAATCAAGAATTCAATACGCATACACAGAGAAACGTACCAAGTATAATCTATAACAGCTGCATTTGGTATTAGGCTAAAAAAAAATACAGTTCAAAATCAACCGTGATTGTTCAACCGCATTGTGACAAGGCTCTCTCACGTCGATGTAGGAATGATCGGTTTAGAAGCTTGTTCAGGCCCGGTAGTTTGCACTATCGGATCTGTTGAAATAGTACTAGTAGTCACAGCAGTGGCTTGGCAGCTGCTTCTACCGTTTGATAATATAACCGCAAAATGGTGGAGGTTCCTTGGTCGGCACCGGACCACTGTCGAGCGCGACCGCTACAGTCTGACCTGGAGTAAGCGTGCTACTGTCAACAGCGGCCGAAAGTGGGGAGGAGAAAGGAGAAAAAGAGTTTTTGGCACGGTCTGGAATAACCCCCTGAAGAAATGATACATAAGCAATCCGCAGTACTCTCCATTGGAAACAGTACGAAAGTGCTCACCATAGCGTCTCAATGAGAAAATGTCAAATGAGACTACCTGTTGGTATAAATGATCGAGATAGTGGTTTGGAGTTAATGAGAATTAGGTTGTGCTTGAGTATATTCCTTAAATATAGTGCTCGCTTAATCGGCGACGTGAACTTGGTGCTACTTATAGATACACAGCGCATCCGACGCTTTGACCTACTATGATCATCAGACTTCACTGGCATTGAACTACACAAGCGCTACAGCCAACAGCCACAGCTATAAACCAATTTATCATTGACGAACAACTCAAACGTTTGGCACCCCGGGCTAAGGCTATAGCCTGACTATAGTTGGGGTGCTGCATGTGGTAGTCCCACAATTCCATACACTTAATATAGGCAGCAATAGTACTTAATCTAACACTCTCTAAGTAAGCTGGCTTGCACTGCGCGGTATGATAGGAGTCATCTCTTCCCTACCAGGAGATTCATCTTGTAGTCATCGGCAATTGGCACGATCAAAACCTGCCCGTTAGCACGTCATATAAGCCTAGAACGCCACATTGGATCTGCTGTTGTTGAGTGAGTTTCCGTTGGATGACTCAAATAATGTGTAAGCCTGCCGTGGCTTACCACACTTGAACCGCCAAGATGTGCTTATATACAATCCAGAGGCTGAACACATAGTTTGTGTTTATAGTGCCGTTTTGGCGTAACGGTCAAAGCTGCTGGATTGTGACAAAGACCCACTTACATAATGCCTACCAAGCACTTGAAGACTAATCCGCAATAATTACCTTATTTTTCCGAGACGTCAGCGCTCCAGCTGTGGTCCCCTGTACTAACAAGATCTTACTGTACTTGTTGGTGTTGTTGTTTTTGTGTATTCACTTATTTTGAGCTAGAGTATCATTATTTTACTTCGAACAGTTGCGATACGTCAATGCCAAATCCGAGGGCGTTGCATTCGCCAACAATGACTGTACTGGTACTAACACCGGCACACTTGACTTTGGCAATGCATTCTGTACCCCAGTCAATGGTGGTCCTTGGGACAGTATCCAGTTCTTCACCGGTATGTATCATCCTGCTGCAAAATTCCATCTAAACACTTTTTGAATTTTTGTAGATGGTGTTACACAATGCTTCAATGTGTTCACCAACTCCGACTGTAATTCTTCTGGATTAATTGAGGTCTTTATCGGACCTGGATGCTTTGAGGGTATTGCGGGACAGATTCATTCTATCCAGAAGAAGAATTGTTAAGCACCAGCAGACGAGTTGGAAGCTCCGAAACTTGGTGTCAAATTGTACATGTATCTATTTCGTGAAATTTATGATTTGCGTGTTCTTATGTTTCTGGCCACTCACGCATCAAATAAACACTACACCGAGCCTCTTCAAGTCTTTCACCTCGTTTCACTTGCTGTCATGTTGCTTGACTGAATTAAGTCCTCATATTTACTGCACTGTAGCCGTAAAACCATGCACCATGCCCCTAACTTAGCTCATGTCATTGACAAAAGATGACGAGCCGCGAGCTCATTAACGTGCATGTTTCTCCGCCCCGCACGGGCACCGTGTCTTTCGGTCCAGTGCGCGTAGCACTACATTAACTCTGAGATCTAGTTGATACAGGCTACTATAGTATTCAATTCGACAGTTACCGTTCAAATACTACATTAATGATTATGTATTGTACGGCGCTCTGAATGGTAAGGAAGTGCCATCGGTGCATGGCATGCTCATCACTTCTTCATAAAGACTGCAAGGGTGTTGGTAGCCAGTGGGGGTGGTACTCAGCCGGGTTACAGCAGTGTACTATTATGCCCCTTCTCTTTTATTTCCTTTCGGACGTAAAGGTATTTAACGCTTTGACCTCGTAGGAAAATTGAATCGGAACCTAATTTTTGGTTCCGACTCGTACATACTGTTTGCCTTGACCACGCAACCATGTTATCTCATCAAGAAATGGACACCGTCTCCAACGCTGTAAAACAACTCTTTCGGCAACTGAGTCGCATCGACCCTCCTGACTCAAACGCTTCTCCTGGAATCAAGGACTCTTTCAAAAGTATGCTTACAACGATTGCGCAAGCAGCCGGTCAAAGTCTGGACACCCCTGTGTGGCTCAGCTATCTAGTCACAGATGAAGAAGGAAATCCACCCAATTTGGGTCTATCAGCACGAGAATGGCGTGAGTTTTCTTTCTATCCTTCGATTTCCTGACCAACTGCACTCAGATGATCTGGGGCAGGAAGCGCAATCGGACAATGAAAGTGACAAATTAGAAAAGGAAGGAACTAAGAAGGAGAGAGAATCGTTGCCACCAAAATTTCAAGTTGAAGACAAACTCGAACGTATTTTTGACTCTGCCAAAAACAGCAGCGACCTTGTCTGCCGCTACACCCTTGACAACTATTTCAAAATGGTTTTACGAGGTGGACACTCTGGGAAAGTGGTAGAGGAGGAAAGAGAGGCGTATCGTAGGATGATTATTGGCTACGAGCATTATTCTAGTCTTGAAATTGTGCGTACCCTTCATAATAATTCTTTTCTCTGTGATTCCCAATAGTATTCCTAGTCGACTACCTTTGAACATTACAATGTCACTCATTCATCAGTCTCTTGTACTACCGCTAATGTCTTTGAGAATGGCAAAAATTACGGATCCCGTTACTCGACTTCAAAGACGGGAAACTCTCATCTTCAGAGGCCCCTTCGAAGATGTCATCGCATCCTATCTTTTGGCAGTGATCCGTAACATTGAGGGATTCAAAGCTTATGAGGACTGGTCCAATCTCTCCACGCAGTCTCAGAATGAGTTTTTCCTCTCCTTTTCTCGCTCTCTCTTAGCAAACGATTTTGATTTTATTGACAATCTTGATACCCCGCAAAAGGAGAAGACAAACCGGTATACCGCCCTAATCATGCCTATACGCAAGAAGCACAACAAAGTAATGGAACAACGCAAGCGCTTTCAAGATCTATACTTTCGAGTAAGGTTTTTAATGGGAATGCTCTAGCTTGTATTTTATTTCCTTTGTAGTTTGGGCCCATTGTTCTACTCGATCCAACATTCATGAAGACTGGAGGTACAAAAGAATATTCTCGACTACACAAGTTCTCTCTCCCAGTATTCAGGGGTGTAATCAGGAGCGTGGATGGCCCTGATCCTGGGCAAACAAGATACAACGAGGATCACAGGTTCGTTACGCGGGTGTTGCAAGGGGGAGGCAATATCTCCAAGTATGACAAGGATTTCCTGATGGAAAACTGCTACTGGGTGTGGGATGAGGAATCGGACTCAGAGGAAACGGAAGAATGAGGTATGTTTTATCTTGCTTAATGAGCTTCGTAAGTTGAATTCTATGCTTTACCGACGCTTTTGAATGCAATCCTAGACAAGTTGGATACTGGATGACTTGTTGGGAATCCATCATCATCACCGCTCGCATAACCCGTATCGTTTATTTGGTCCATGAATATCAGTGTGCTGCCCATTACACTATTACACTTGTAAACTGGGGCCAGATAATGCAAGGGTCATTTACCCAATGAGAACTCCTCCGATTTCAAAGTTTCTCTGGTGAGATTATGGCTTATTCCAGGTATAATACGCAGCGCCGGTGCCCAAAGATATTGCCTAATTCTGTACTAGCAGCTAGGCAACAGGTCAAGTAGCTATGCGCCATGCAGTTGCCGTTATTCAAGTTCAAGCTGCCGTACTTTCAGTAATGCAAAGTCTTAGTCTTGATGGATGCTGTCGGGAATGTCAGAAAGAGTCTGCTTGTGCAGCTAGAGCAAGTGTTGAGTGAATGATTGTATATGGCTTTCAATGAGCGGGACAAATGATTCACGTTTTCAATCACCCGTTTGAACCCAATAGTGGATACTAATGAGCTTGTGTAAGTGCCGGACATCTTTATGGTATATACATGAACTTCTCCACTGTTCGGATGGCACCGATAAATTTTGAATCATAGATATTCAAGGTAAGGTCTGACTAGGACTGGCAGAGTCGGGGACTCGGATACACCAGTATTCCCGCTGACTGCTTTTGACCAGTACTTCAAAATAGCAACTGGGGTGGGAGGGACACAGGATAGGTAGTAATAAAAAAATATGCCTCACAACGACGAGCCAAATCCTACAAGTCTTCTTCAAGTATCAAACAATGACAAACATTCAGCAAATCAATCTACGCACCACCTACGTGAAAATATTCACTTTAACTTTCTTCAATGATGTTTGCTATAATGCCTGCCAGCCATTCGCGCAATAGCACATTCTGAATAAAAGACCCCTTGGCCTTGACTGGCAAGTCCTCGAAGAACGCCTCCACCATTTCGAGTACAGTGTCGTCCGTCAACTCATGTTTATACGGTGTCAGCTTGACATGCTGTAATGCACACTCTGACCGCTTTACTACCTCTTTTAGCTCGCTAACAGATGTGTCAGCTTCATAAACTCTTCCAGGCCAGTGATCTTCATCAACAAGGTTGGCCAGTGTAACTTCCAGTTTGGTCAACTTGGGGAGCGTAACACAGTCCCAGGCCCCATTTTCGACCTCATCCTTGATATGCCCACCAATGACCAAGGTTAATAGGGAAGATTGAC
Source organism: Rhodocollybia butyracea (assembly GCA_015501585.1). Taxonomy (NCBI): domain Eukaryota; kingdom Fungi; phylum Basidiomycota; class Agaricomycetes; order Agaricales; family Omphalotaceae; genus Rhodocollybia; species Rhodocollybia butyracea. Next base: position 17,516 of record JADNRY010000370.1, read on the forward strand.
AGGTGATTTGTTTAACATCAGGGTTCCCTCTGAATTTAAACGATTCGAGCTTCAAGAACTCCAAACAAGGGCATATGTGGAGTAACCTGGCAAGAGATACACCCCAATAGCAACCAAGCTTCAAGATCTTCAAGTTTCGACTTGCTATGACATCTGCATATGACTCCAAGAGCTCATCTAGTTCCAATTTCTGGAGAGGAGGGTGACACTCCAGAATTCGATTAGACATCACAACTGTATCTCTGGTCCAGCCAGGGTAAGGTTCAAATGACAGATCTTTGAGAAGAGGAAAGCGCGTAGAGGAGGGTTCAAAATCAAACAGGCTGTTAACATGTTCTGCAGATCCAAGCGACAATGTAGCTTGCCTCCATCTGTGAGCTTGTGCTGTCAACATTGTAATGACAGATGGAAGAATATGAGATGAAACGACCCCAATACTCAAAGGTACTGAGACTCCCGATCGCAAAAAGCATTCGGTCAGAAATGCAGTCATTTCAATGGAGCGAGGTGAGCCATACTGGAAGTGTAAAGCAACCTTTATCCTTGACCAGAAAATAGAGTACGAAATAGCTTCATGTCGCCACCAAAAGCAGATCCAGGTGAGTAGAAAGATAGATCCAGATAGTTTAGTAGGATAGAAGTTCTCGGTTGAGTAGGTGATACCAGGTTTACTGGATGTCTCAATGAATAGTTGGAAGATTGCTGTTATAATGTCCGAGGGAAGGGTTCAAACGGGAGCCAATAGAGATTCCTGCAGTTTCAGGACCTTCAAAAACATGCTCCGAGTTCAAAATCTGGCTACGAGATGTGCTCTCGGAGCATGTTTGCAGATCACTTCGGGTCTGAGCGATTAGAGCGCGCGACTGTGCTTGGGCCACAGGAGAGTTGGGAATGTCGTTGTGGCGGCTTTTGGCAAGGAGTTCTGCATAGCATGCCTGGTAGTCATATTCTAGGGAAGAGCAAGTTTGATAGTGCACGGAGGTCGGGTTCATAGAATCCAACTGACTATGTGAAACATCGTCCGACATAGTGCTGCCACTGGCTGCAAGCAGAAAGCTAGAGTGTGAACACGGTAACAAAATAGCCTAGCTAGCTGTCTTTTGTGAAGAGAATACTCGTTCACATATAAAGCCTAGTGGCCAGGGTTCGTGGGACCTTCGTGTTCGATTTTTTAAAACTCCGATCCCTTGCCGTGTCTGTTCCGGCCCCTTGTAATCATAGCTTTGTAATACTGAGTACATTGCTGATAAGATAATGCCTTGTACGGTAGAAATAATATCCCTTTACCTACGTTGAAACCATGAGCTCAGATACAGACGTTTCTATGTCTGATGATGAATCGTCGACTCGTAACAATTTTATTCACACATCTGGATCTTCTTCTGCGCCCCAATTTACCCCTGCATCAAGTGGAAGCTATGTTTTATATGGGCACCCCTATCCACAATACCAGCCACTACCGCAGACGCCAGTTCCTGCGCATCTACCCTACCAGCCACTACCACAGACACCAGTTCCTGCGCATCTACTACCCTACCAGCCACTACCGCAGACACCAATTCCTGCACATCTACCCACTACATCAACAACACTACCTCATTTTTTCCACCAACCTTCCTCTCAAAAACCTCGCTCCCAAGCTACCGCTTCTGGATTTAGCGGGGACACGCCTGTGTCTGATCCAAATCTACGCAAGCTGGAAAACATCCTACAAGTAATTGCAGATGAGAAGTGGGCATTCGGAACCTTCTTGTACTATTTTTTCCGAGAAAAGGATGCCAATGGTCACACCATCAAAGGACGATCGCGCAGGCACTCTGCAATGTTGTCAAAATTTTTAGAAGGTGCCGGAACACGGTTTTGCGACGTCCTACAAGAATCCAATCAAAGTCAGGAAAGGTCCATCCTTGCAGACCATGCCGCAGTGTACGGAAAATAAATTGGAGTTCTGGACGATGATTTGAACGACGGGTAAAGGAGAAAGAGCCCTCCTTCAGACCCAGGATTTCTGTTATCTTCTGGGTATCTGTACCAGCAGGAAGAGTGGCCGTAACACCCGTAAGTGTGGTCCAACGCGGGAGACGCATCAGAACATTCCCAATGTCTCGAAATGAGGCACGAAAGCCAGGGGCACCCCATGACAGAATCAAATGGACCTCGTCAATGTCCAGAGCAATGATGCGTGAATAGAATGAGGGATTGGAGAGAGCGGTGGTAAAAGGTTTAGATGAAAGCTGTTCTGGGGACAGGAGAAGACAGCAAAGATGTGGTTGCACGGCCAGAACCCATAAATTGATTCGGCGTGTACGCGCAGCCTTCAATGTATCTTCATTAATAGCAATTGATGGTATACCTAATTCATTAAGGCCCTGTTCGGGAACCCGAGTTGTGATGAGTAGGGTTGAGTTGAGTTGGGTAGGGTTGCAAAATGTCACGATGCAGTGACCTGTTTGTCATCAGCGGCAAATTTAAGCTATTAGCGCCAGATTAACGCTCGCTGAAGCCTTCAGTAGTACTTTGGTGAGCTCATATATTCCTGCTAGAAAAAGTTCAGATAATGAGGATATGAAATAATAGAGCCTATTAGACATCTTTTCTGTGTCAAAAACATGTCAGTACAAGGAGGAAAGCTTTGCTAAGTAAATACCGGAAGATGCCGTTCAAAACTTCGTCATGAGAAAATCTAATCTTGTTTTAGGATGTAACACTGGCAAGCACCTGATGTGACAAAAAACTTGACCCTACCCAACTCAACTCAACCCTACTCATCGCAACTCGGGTTCCCGAACAGGGCCTAAAAGTTTTTTCCTATTAGGAATTTGTAAGAGAAAGGAAGACAGGAAACGAAGATAAAATAGATACCATGTCTTCTTCCAGTCCTTTAGTCGGAAACACTATTATAGTGACAGCATTTCGCGGGATTCTACGATTTAAACATTGCTTCATATCATGAGAATCCGGTAGCTTATCCAGCTCCTGCAGAAGGACCATGAATCCCGCAAAATATGTAGTTTTCCCGCCGCCAGTCTTGATTACCGATATGACATGAAAACCATCGATAGCCTTGCATATTCCATGCAATGCATAATCATGTATATCATGGGCGAATCGCGGTCGGATTAGTTGGCGAACACGAGCTATATTATCCGGTGTCGAGAGTCTTGATGGCTCTTCGCCGGAATCGTTCGGCATTCAATAAATAGATAAAGTACGAGGAAATCAACGACGCGCAAAACGCGCCAGTGACCGTGCATGAGCCCACGTGAGTTTACTCATAGGCCGGCAAGTACACGGCATCATACGGCAAAGGCTCGGAATCGAACACGAGGGTCCATCAAACCCTGGCCACAGGCCCACAAGGCGAGTAACGAAACGCGACTAGTGGCAGGTCACATGATTACCTCCCATCGTTCCGGCGGGCCGTCTGTTTGGAATCATCCTTGGACCTTCCTTTAATCGCTCATTGGGTCATTATAAAAGTTTAGGCTTTTAGAGACCAGGTATGATCTCCCCATTCTCCACTTAATGTCTCTGAACGATAATAGGCTCGAGTCAAGTCGCGACAAACGCGACACGTAAACCGTCCATTGTCGTCCAGACTCATACCTTCGGTTATCGATTGTTGGTGCGTCTTGGCCGATATCGATGATTAGCTTGCTGGGGTAGTCTAAACAGCGGGCTAACGAAATTGAGAAGGTTGCAAGATTACCCAGGGTGCTGATTGGTCACCACCTTAGACTCTCCCAACCTCTTTTACTCGCCATTGCTCTTTCAACCCTAGATATTCTTTTTTGGTAAAGTTGTAGCCTCCGGTCATTGATCCTGTTACAACCGTTGCTCAGCGCTTCAGCGTTCCTCTGGATTGTCCTACTAGTACTGGTACAACTTGAATGCTCGTTGACTCTTCGCATGTCCTCATTAACCCCATTCAACAATATAGTGAGTTCAATTGGTCCGATGTTCAGGTGCTGTTTCTGGGTGCGCTGTACGAGCAAACATTGACAGAGCAGGGCTATTGTGATAAATATGGTTCAAGTAGTGCTGATCTAATACTATCCCCTCGACCTCTGTACTTCCAGACATCGACATTAATTAGTATTGACGACGGCTCGATCTCGAATCTCGATGGATGCTGTTAGGAATGTCGGAAAAAGTGTGTTTTATGCAGCTAGAGCAACTGGTCGACTGATTGATTTGTACATGGCTTTCAATGCGCGGGACAAATAACTCCCCGTCTTCAATCACCCCGTTCGGGAACTTGGACCCCTTCCGTCTCCTCCCGTCTCCTCCCGTCCGCGACATCTCCAACATAAACTCTTGAAACTTTTGATGAACTATGTAGGTCAATTGATTGTAAGTACTCCAATTATTCGATCCCGATGTCCTAGAGTTCCTCTTCCAGGTTGATTTTTGTCATTTGACCATCAAAATTCTTATCACTGACGAAACTCACAAGTTTTGGTGCTTTCAATTATAATTCAATAGACATGAACATGTTAACAGTGAACGTTTGGGTTAACAAGAACTGGACCATCTCGAGCTACGTTCTTTCCGTCAGACTTTGTATTCAATAATGCAACTGACTCAAGGCAGATGCAAGCAAACACATCACTCATAAATATCCGCTCAGTCCTTATATAGAGTAATCTACGGCTGGTTTGGCTGATAACAATGAGAGCTTGTTAACAAGGCCTCACAAAATTGCATTCGAGGTACAGATTCACATCACCACCGCGCATATCGTAGCTCACGTTGATCTCGCATAAAATATAATATGGCTCTAGTATCTGCGATAACCTTACAGATAGTTCAATGCTCAAGCTCAACAATTATTCTTCTGTGGCTTCGATATCACGAAGATGACTTTTGAAGGACCAAGGCTGCTTGGTACTGATCAGAGTTATGTGGTTGGATAATTTCCTTGGATCTGTGCCTACCTATGCTTACGGTACTGATTCCTTGTTCTAACTCTAGCGTTCTTAATTGTGGGCTAGACGTTGTCCCTACAGTCCGCCGTCACTCGTCACTCGAATGAGAAATGAAATCGATACATTCCAGCCAGCCAGAAGCGACTAAATACTGATTTTACATGTCCGTTTCGCTTCCACCTCCAAGAAATGTCACCTCCTAAGAAATGTACTCCAACTCTTGACTATTTGGGTCAGATTTGTCAGTAAAGCTACTACTATAACCGATGTCGTTGTGCATTGTTTTGGTGACATTCACTTCGACGGAGACAGGCATAGACATGTTGGGATGGGAGTCGCTTCTGGAGAGAAAGTTAATCTTTCCTGACCTTGCCGCCCCTCGGTCCCGCGATTCCGTACCACCCATACTGATGACCTCAAGATCCATGGCATTGTGGGTGAATGCTGTTGATTTTACAGCCTGACGCAGAGACCCTCGGGAATTGAGCCTGTGAGTTTGGCAGTTAGACTATTAGAGTTCCCCGTATACAAACTTGAATGAATTACATAGCCAACACAGAATTTGCGTACACTGGAAAAAGTAATTGAGTACTAGTCCTCAAAGCGGAACGAAAAACTTACATTTTGCAATGATGAAGTGAAGAGCGAGGAATACCAGGTTGGGCAAAGTCAGCCACTAGCAAAAAACAATTATATCAATTATTCAGTTTGGGGAATAATCTGATCTCACTGTTATACATGCTGCAATAGTGGCGATACTATCATGATGAAGCAGTTATGCATTTGAAGTTGTCGGAGATATCTAGTTCACTTACGCTGTAATCGAACCTGTTTCCAGGGTGTAAAGAATCAAAGAATCGATCACATTGTGCAGGCTGCGAGAAAACGAATCAGTCTTAGGATATAAGATTGGAAAGCGTTTTCATACGTGCTGAATTGTGCTCGGTTTTGCTTCAGAATAATCTAAAACCGGATCATACATGTGAGTCGAACATAAATACGATATTCTGAGGTAATTCTCACCGTCATGACCCCAGAAATCAGAACGTCAACAGCGCAGGAAAGCGACAGTCCGGCTGTGAAGACCCACTGACAGAGAATACCATGAGAGCAATCCGCATACAAATAAGTTAACTCACTCCGGCTTCACGTCTAAATCCTACGAAGCTTTTCGTTTTTATCATATAGACGGTGGAGACTACAAGAAGTGTGCATCAGATAATGAAATGCTGGGCTAGGGAGATCGGAGAAAGAACGTTACCTGTAGCCGCAACTAAGAAAACAGCTACTCAACGCCATTCGTATTTCTCAAACAAACAGCTAAGCTTACCGACTCGAAGGGTTGCGAATACCACCTGATTTTGATTTAGCATGATATGATTTAGACTGTTGGAGGGAGCGAAAGGTGCTAACAATAGGTATAGTTATCCAATAGTTGCGCCCGCTGACTGTGCATCGTTGTTAGTGCCAACGGCAAGGGCCGTAGTAATAGGAGCTATTTACAGCGAAAGATTCTCCACGAGTAGACACTAAAAGCATGACCAGCAATTTAATTCTTCTGATTGCAAAAACAACGACGCGACGGACCTATGTGCAACGAACGTCGAAATTCCCTATTATATATTAGAAAGCGATAGATGAAAGTAGTATCGGACTCACCGTGACCAGAACTGTGAGCTAGTACGCGAGAAATCATTTAAATTAGACTAGAGTCTTGTACTGGCTGTAGATTAAGCGCTTACTCCCATCGTCCTAGTAGCATAAAAATGAGTGTGGGACATTGAATGAGGAGGTAGGTACAGACGTTGGTATGAAATCCGGGTCTCTGCTACCTTCAGTGATAAACCACTCCCAAGCACTGTTCCACAAGAGTATTGAATGTAGAAGATCAAGACACTAATAGTCGAGGTTGTTCAAGATAATCTGAAGAAAAATGTAGTTCAAGCGACATACAGGAATGTGGCGACCTTGAGGCAAAAATCAGTATCGAGAAGAAAACACTTGGAGATACTTACCAGAAGCGACATACGCCATGTATCGGATGGCTTTGCAGAGCGGAAATAAACTGCCATTTGTGCAATCAATATTCCAGAAAAACTAGAATCAAAATTTTATCATTCATAAGGAGATATTTGACACGAGCGACACGCTCATGCTGCTTCATACATACACCAAAGCGAGAGGAAAACCGATAATGATCGCTCCAAGCGTCGACTTTGCTGACATTGTGAAGATAAAGGAAGGTCATTCATCTTTCCGGAGGCTCTTTTGTAGTACGGGGACTTGAATGTAAAACAACTCGGAATAAGTCGCACCAGTCCACAAACAGAGGCAACGCTCTCATGGGAAGATCAGTATCCGGGATAAGGTCCCAACCATCAAGTATACGTATCATTCAAACAAATTTAACATTTCAATGGTCAGCTGAGAGCTAGTGGTGGGAGAACCCACGTCTGGAGCTTGAAGCCGAAATAGGAATGAATCGGATAGCACCGTACGAGATTTAATAAATACCTGGAGCGCATGGAAAGGAAAAATTTTCCTTTCCGAACCCGTCGCCTCCCCACGGCGCCCACTATACTCTAAAACGTTGTAGGGTAAAGTTTTCTTGAAGATATCGAAAGTCGTCTGCTAGTTGAAGGAATTCGTTGAGAGTCACTGCAATTCCGGGTTTTTCCTCGCATCACTGTCACTTACTCTTTCTCTGTCGCCAGCTTGGCTTGTGTTTGATTTTTTAATTCAACTCTTGAAAGTTGATGCCCCCATGAAAATTCGAAATCGGGTATTCAAGTAAGAGCGTCTGAACTCGGTGTTCCAGTCCAGAATGCTTATTTTTGCAAAGGATATTTTGTTAAACTGCCCTCACTTTCCAGTGAGAACCGGAGAGTTACAACTTGAACGTAAGGTTTGCCGCTAACTGTTTTGATTATCTGCCAAGTACGCCAACGCCGGGCTTGGTTTTTTGGCGGAGAACCCGCTCTTACCCCATCGTACCCGCCCAAAGGTGTTAAATTTACCGGTGCGACCCGACTCCTTAGAGCTTTGGCAGACGTTGAGGTATTATTGATGCTCTAGAAGCTGCAATAAACGATGGTGACAGTGTTTCGTTTCTGCCATCTGCTGTCTTAGTCAGACTGGACTGCATGTGCTTGTGCATGCTTGTGCATGTGGCTTAACCTTAGCCTTTTGGCGTCGAATTGCAGAAATGATAAATGGGATCTGTAAATTGCACGCGATCATCAAGTTGAGTTCCTGCTGGCAGTGGGATTAATCATCTGTTTCCGCACTGATTTTCGTCGCTACGGACTCCTTGACTTTTCAATAGGTGTGAGATACGCGCGCGACGATGTCGGAAGTGATGAGTCCTACAACCAAGCCACAGCTCGGGTTGTAGAGCTTATACTAGCAGCTAAGAAATCTAGGAAGTAGCGAGATGGCAAGTGTTGGCGTCGGTGGATGGAGTCAGTGAAAACTCGGGACCGATTATGGGCGTCTATCCCATGCGCACGCTGTTTTTGCACCAGTTAGACGAAACTCCAAATGCGAATTCTGAAGACTCTTCTCTATCCTTCGATCTAATGGCATTAGCGAGTATTTTGGCCTGTAACCAAAATTCGGCTACATATGGACGCAATCTTCAGGTAGAACGGGAAAGGCAAAGAAAGAAGTGATGGAAATGAGGATGGAGAAATGACTGACATCCATACCGCCTGCTAGCGTTCACCAGCACCTACAAACGCGATACAAAACCTAGGTTCCTGGACTAGTGAGTACTTAGTACTTGACGTCTTGACGCTTAGCGCTTAGTTTTCTCTCGGACTTTGCGTCATCGTCCACGTTCAACGTTCAAACGTTCAACGCTAAAATTTCTTTCATGAAGGTTCGGACGAAAACGATTTTAATATGCATTTCAGCAACTCATCTTACCACAAGGTTTGCGAGCCACACTTGTTCCCATCCAAAACACGCACACGACACGCCACGCCACTTACTGACAAGCGTTCACGTTAGATTCCTGACTGCGCTAGCATGAAAGCCGCTATGGAGCTCTTCCTCAATTCCTACGTGTCGGGAGGCGTTATTCAAGTAAGTCGGAATCCAATAATCACCGGAATCTACGGGTTGACCACATGGTACAGCTACATATTTTCACTTTGTTCGTGCGTTGCTAGTGTTCGCAAAGTATGAGTTGCGGCTCAACATAGGAGCTTGGGATGAGAAATCAGTGTGCGCTTTCTATACTATTCACGTTTATCTTTTGTTTTTAACGACTTTCATTTAGATGTACATTATCGGCTTATTTGTGATCCAAGGCAAAACTTCGAAAAGCAAGGATCTCAAAAAATCTTTAGAGTCCAAACGCCACTCCCAACCTCCAAGAACTTTATATCAGTTGTGACAACACTATTCGAACATGCTCCCGTTCAATGACACCTCGGAATCTGTTTCGAGTTCGACTGGGGCTGATACGACGCTTGTTTGCCTACGAGAATGTTCCTTCTACCGCTACTGCCGGATAACTTCGAAAGTTTGACGTGACCGTGGCATCACGGTTCGCACCTTGGCGCCGATAATGAGGATGGCTCGATTCTACATCCAATCTTTCTCCCGCATTTGCTTTAAACTTGGTAGCATCACTGTTCCTCCGGCTGTGCTATTGGCTACAGGAACTCTCGGGTTCAATTACTGGTACAGATGAGGTGGAATATCCGTCTACCAATCCAACCTACGACGTAGACCGCTGAATCTCAGCCATTGTTTTCGATAGCCTTGGGCGGTAGGTCTAGGAAGCTGAAGGAGTTTTATAAGGGTCCAGAGGCGAGAGGTACAAGCTGGTACAAGCTGCAGATGGTGATGCGATACCCTAGTGGGAGCGGGCTTTTGGAGTTGGTGGGATCCTCCATGAGAAGAGGAAAGAAAAGTTCGCAGTCCGTAACTTGGTTGGGGAAATGGATAGCGTCCGAGAACACAGTAACGTTATTCTAACCCTCATCCACAATATTGGTAACACAGATTTACTCTTTTTTTCTCAGCTGTACCACATACTCTACGTATCAGATAATCAAGTGCCACTGTGATCTCCTCGATAAGAATAGTATGGACGTGCCAAGACAGATTCCTCAATCAAGATCGTCTTTTTTTATCAATCAAACACACACACCAATAATACGGGCGGCTGTATAAGCAGACAAGGCGGTAGGTGAAATTAGGGTTGGCTCCCGAGCACAACAAGTCTTGTCCGAGCAGCTCCGACCAAAAGAAGGTCAAGTTGGTGGAATCATCGGCGATAAGATACGGAAACAGCCCGAGGCAGAAACGTCAACAACGGTAATTTCAAGGAGGATCGAAAAATCGCAAGCCAGTGAAGCTCTGATCTAATTACCAGATTTTCGGAAAGTTTTACAAGTCACAGTGTGCATGCATTGTTTTCACGTAAGTATCGAAGAGTCCGTGGCTCCGACTCTCCGAGTGTCGAGTGTCGTTTGGAAGTGAATATTTCTAAATCAAAGTATATCCATTATGAGTCGGAATGAGTTGCATATCGAACTGTCTACCTACCCCGTGTTCTTCTACCATCTACGTTTCGGAACTATCTTTCATGTATGACATGCTGAGCTCGAAACACGGCGTTGTAGTGGTGATAGAGCGTAAGGTAGAGTATTCTGAGTTGTCTGCCCCTCGCGAAGTTGATGCTAACAAACAATCTTTAGCTGTACAGCGAAGTTCTGAAACTATCGCCCATTGTCCGAAGATTCGGAGTGTCACCGCGCTGTGAAGAAGGCCGACCCCAAACTTTCGGGGGGGTTCTCTCATAGTTGGCGAGTTCTTCTTACCTACCTCCCCTTCGGAACTCTGGACTTCCACCTCCATCAGTGCAAGTTGAGAAATAGAGGTAGTAACAACATATTCTCGAAATCAGACGATCCTAGCGTACTAAATAGGTATGGCCCTTCGCCTCTTGCAACCCTCTGTCCAGTCATTATTGTCGTGTACAAGTAAAATCGATATGCTGCCAAGCCCGCCATTCCCAATCTGTACCCTCAGTAATCATCGGTTGCGAGGGCCCGACATACCTTATTTTAAACAGTATCGTTCTGTTCGATGTGGTCACTGGTTAGAATAGCCAGCCTCAGCTGAGCACTGACTCCCGAGTATTGCTACTCTTCCCGAGGTGAAGGATATAAATATTCAGGGGGTCATATCATTCTTTCAATACGAGTCAATTAGGCTGCTCCTCTGCTCTCCACTTGTTCTCCACTGGTACTTCCACGCTGTTATAATCGCTGTAAGGATATTATATAAGTTCTCACCAATCCATCTTTCTCTTATCTTTCTTACCTGTTGCTTTAGTCGCAGCACAAACTCAGAGTGCAGAATTAGGAATGTCTCATGATGCCTTGGATAACACAAATACGCTGCATAAAAAGAATTCTATACCCTCCAACCATGAGTTTGCCGGTGAAGCGGCCCCAATGGAAGCAACCACCAAGAGAGGCCTGAAAACCCGACATGCCCAGATGATTGCACTTGGGGGGTCAATTGGTGCGTGTAACATAGTACATAATCCATGTTGAGGGAGCTTTCATGCGATTTTTTTTTACAGGTACCGGGCTGTTCCTCGGAAGCGGCGCGACTCTTGCTCGTGGAGGCCCTCTCTTCATTCTCATTGGCTATTCACTCCTTTCCTTTCTGGTCCTATGTGTATTCACTGCCATGACTGAAGTAGCCGCATACCTTCCTGTCAGTGGTGGAACAATGAGCTACTATGGTCATCGCAATATATCGAACAGTCTTGGATTTGCTATGGGATGGCTTTATTTCTATTCACTAGGTATACAGGTACCGTATGAAGTGAGTTTATTAATGAGATATCCGGTTATTTTGAACTAAAAAGGATCATACAGATCACTGCAGCTGCTCTTGTCATTGATTTTTGGGACTCTCCGGTCAACATTGCTGTGTGGATCACCATCTTCATTGTAGTTATTGTTGGCCTCAATGCACTTCCAGTCAGGTTCTATGGGGAGGCAGAATTTGTATGTACATCTTGATTTTTGAGATATAGGCTGATGGAAATTGAAGTGGTTCTCATCGCTCAAAATTTTCATGATGATAGGACTCTTCATGCTCATTTTCATCCTATTTTGGGGAGGAGGGCCAGACCAGGATGGGATTCTGGGATTCCGGTAGCCATCGTTTAGATTCGGTCAAAGCTGATCCACTAACTGTTGTATAGCTATTGGAAAGATCCTGGTCCAACAAATACATGGCTAGTCCCAGGCAGTGCAGGCCGTTTTGTTGCTTTCATTGAAGTTATTGTCCTCTCAGCATTCCCCTTCACATTCGCACCTGAATTACTCATTATCACTGCTGGAGAAATGGATTCACCTCGACGCAACCTTCCGAAGGCTGCCAAAAGATTCATTTTCCGCTTTCTGTTCTTTTACATCGGCTGTGTTTTTTCCATCGGAATTATCTGTCCCTCTAACGATAGAAATCTAACAAATGGTGGCGTAGGTGCAAAGTCGTCCCCATTCGTGGTGGGGATTACAAACGCAGGTATTAAAGGGCTTGGGAGCGTCATCAACGCGGTCATCCTCACCTCAGCTTGGTCGTCCGGCAACTCTTTTCTGTACATGTCATCGCGTTCGCTCTACTCTCTCGCCGTTGCCGGGAATGCTCCTAGAATATTCACAAAGTGTACGAAAAACGGTGTGCCCTACATGGCCGTAGGGGCATCGTCACTTTTTTGCTCCCTTGCCTATCTCAACTGCGCAAGCAACTCCTCCGTTGTATTTACTTGGTTCGTGAACCTAACAAACACTTCTGGATTTATCTCCTGGATTTGCTGCTGCATCGTCTATAACCGCTTCCGTCAGGCTTGCAAAGTACAATCCCTGCCAGCGCAGGATATTCCATATCAGTCTTCATTACAGCCGTATGGTAGCTGGATTGCTATCGTTGGCTTCACAACTCTCCTGCTCATCAATGGCTTTGGTGTCTTCTTTCCCGGTAGATTCAGTGCGAGTAGTTTTCTCACTGCTTATGTGGGGATTCCAATATTTTTAGCCATTTACTTTGGCCATCGGATTTTACATTGGAAAGATCCCTGGGGGCATCATCCTTCGGAGGTCGACCTACACTCTGGAATCGATCTTGTGCTTGCTGATGAGCATCCGGATCCCCCGAGTACAAAGTGGAAAGCGAGGTCGAGGACTTGGTTTACATAGACTATATCTCTCAAACCATCGTACTTATTCTACCGCAACTAAGTAGGCAAAGCACTTGCAACATAAAAAAAACACATTATTTGTTAGGCTGGACGATCTCGTATGACCATATTTGCAAGATTTATCCAAAGTCCCATGGCAGGTGTGGCGGACATCTGGTTGACAGATGAGATATCTTGGATCAAGTCTCATGGACACAAATATCGAAACGACGCCCAGTGAGCAGTTGGTTTTTTCGCTACCGATTAATTCATCATCGCTCATTATTTTTTTAATTTATAGACGCTGTTACCGCAATCCAGACTTTATGTATGTACCCTTGAACCGCGCGGATCCAAACGATTCGCAACTTTTTGTATGCGTACCCCATAACCCCGGGCCCGACCAGGAGTCGATTGCTATGATCGACTTAAAATCAGGAGTTTATCGATGATATGAGAAAGATAACGCATATTGACGAAAGTGCGATGGGGGAGTTGAAGTGGGTAAGGTGTTGATGGTGCTCTCTATGTGTATGCGCCTGTAAAAAGTAGATCAATCAGAACTAGCTATATAGAAATCTCCCGAGGTCAGCTCCAGCGCGAATCAGGGGAGAGTAGGCTAATAGGTACACAAAGAGTCACGTCGTAAACACACACAACTCTAGCATACATTCAACACCTCGTGAACAAAAGGCACACTCTCGAGTCTCCCCATTATTTTTCAATACAATTGCGGTTACTTACTCTGGTATCACAGTTCATTGACATTAGTGACATTACTGTCAAAGCTGACTGTAACTATGTACCGATGCTCTCATGCCACATCGTTGACGTTCCTGGCAGATTTCGCTCTCCCCTATTCTTTCCGATTTTCCGGTACCTTGAGCCTCTCTCAAGGTCTCTCAAGGTCCATCCGACTTCTTGATTGGCAGCGTCGGTCAAAGTCAGGCAAAGGAGTCCATGTGTTTGGGTAGGTGCCAGTCAACTGACCTGATGATTTTGCGGTATGCGTTCATTCACCCGGTATAATGGTGCCACCCCCTGTACGAGGACGCCCCTTCCCCCACACTGCAACCGAAGGAATCTAGAACTCGGACTAGAGTTATCTATTACATATGAGAACTAAAGCTCGCTCGAGGCGACTGTGTCAAGAGTGTAAGTTTCACCGACGAAGGAGGAAAGTATTGTGGTATGGCGAACTTGGCTCCTTCCTTCTACAATGATGCCCCTTCGCTGCGTCTTACTCCAGTATCGAACACTTGAAGCTTGAATCAAAGTGTGAATTTCCGATTTGATATACTTACCTCTCACTGCAACCAAGTTATCTATTGAATGTAATAACTAAAGCTCGTTCGAGGCAACTGTTAAAAGCGTGAATTTCACTGACAAAGAGGGAGGAGATTATCATTTATTATTGCCTATAAACCGAGGTCTGAGTAGCTGTGGCGGTATCATCGTGACAGGACTAAATAGAACATAGAAGCGTCTTCACTCTGTACTGTAGAGAGATCGGAAGGACCAGGAGAGGTATTAGTCACCATATCCGAGCCTTGACGGCCTCTTGATGACACTCTTTTGCTGAAAACTTTTCCTCTGCACCGGTTGTTCGGGTACTTAGTAGTACGAGAGGGAATGTAACTTCGATCGGAGTGCTGTTATGCGCCATTCTTGGCTCTGTGTTGATAGCGGTGGGGTTAATGAACGGAGAGCGGAAGGACCAAGAGAGGTATGAGCCTATCCGAGCTTCGACGACCTCTTGACGACATGCTTTCATCGAAAAAACGATATTCGCCGATGATTTTTCCTCTTGACCAGTTGTTCGGGCACTTGGTAGTACAAGAAGAAATGTATTGAATCGGAATGTTTTTACACGCCCTAGGTTGTACAAATGATTAACATGAGTGACGAGGAATGCAAAGAGAAAGAACGAACCCTCTGGTATCGCAATGCCTTTCCCTATAAAACCCATAACAGTGTTGGCTGCACCCAAATCAACTTCAGGATTCCGATTCTGACGGACTGAGCCCTGGCTACAGAAGAGCGCTGTGAGAGAGACTACAAAAGTGACGGGTAATATGTCGAAGATTCCAAGAGGGGCGTGTATAAGAGATGCAATGGGACGGGGTGGATCCTTGGGATTATCAACGGACTGTTCTGTGAGGATATTCATATATAGAAGTCGAAGAGCATTTGGATTTGTTGAAGCATCTTATATGCATATGGTAGTGACGGGTTGGATATATATAATAGTTGATATCGAGCGTGCGCGTGAACCATTTCCCTTTCGTTTACGCTTCGCACTCCTAGCACAAGCTGGTAGAAATACTGTTTTTCCAGAAACGGGACGAGGCACATGCGTGAAATCAGAACTAGGAGGAATGCGAACGTTGTACTAGTAGGTCCAGGAGAGTGTCAGCGACGATGCCTTGAGAATAGAGTTGACGTTTTTGTAGGGTGTAGGGTTCATTTTTTGCCATAGATATGAGTTTCGGATGGTCGTAGAATCCGTGTCGTAGAATGGAGGTAGATCATATTCTGCAGTTCCTCGATTCGATCCAGTACTAGTAGCTGGCCATACTTGGACGAAGCGAGGTTTGTATGAGGTTCTCTCGATAGAGCCACCCAACTAACAGTAACAGCAGAAAGAGCTATTATTGATGTATTGGACATGTATGCGGTCGACTCACCTTCCCATCTAAACAGAGTCTTTTCTCTCGCCCTTGCTGACATTCTTATCTCAAAATTCCCGTTGGATAGTGATGTGATCTCTGCCTGCAGCAGTGACAGAGGATTTTTCAATGCAAAGATCGTGAGCACCAGACAAGGCTTGGGTTTGCGTTTGGGACGAGGACATCGACAGTATTCGAGATAAGAGGCTCAGGCAAATGATTACTTACTGTTGCTTATGAAAGGGCTAGGTGATTTTGCCGTGCAGCCGGTGCGTGGTGCGTGCAGGTGCGTGCACGCACCTACTGATGCGTGTTGTATGGTGCGTGCACATATGTAATTTTTTCAGCCCGAAATATGTATTTTTTGTAATATATACTAACATTATCAACTTCATATTAATGAACTTTTGGCCAATTGGCCCAAAGAGGTAATTCTACACAAATTTGACCTAATTAGTAGTAATATCGAGGCTTGGATACACAATCATTATACGCATCACGCATCACTTGCACGCACCGGCACGCACCCGGCACCACTTGCACGCACCCTCGCACGCACTATGCACGCACCCCGCATCACTTGCACGCACCCGCAAAATGATGATGGCAGGTGCGTGCAAGTGATGGCGGGTGCGTGCAAGTGATGGCGGGTGCGTGCAAGTGATGGCGGGTGCGTGCAAGTGATGGCGGGTGCGTGCAAGTGATGGTGCGTGCGTGCAAATGTTGTGGGTCTTTTCAGCAATGTTTGTGTTTTTTTAGACATTGGAACCTGTACATACACCTCTACACCTCTACACTGATCTCGCCTTATCAGGCAGCCTCCTATGTGCCTAGTGCAGGTCAATTTACTTACGTTGATGATACTTACACTACTTATCTTTGAGTGTACAATCCAAGTTGCAGCTTTGGGGACAGAAATAAAAGAAAGGCTCAAGAAAGGCTAGTAAATTCTATAGTAGAAATAACTTTACACAATGAAGTGAACTTGGCCCAGTTGACATGCACGCACTTGCACGCACCACGCTCCGCATTTGCACGCACCAAGCACGTTTGCACGCACCAAGCACGCACCACGCACCGGCTGCACGGCAAAATGTATGTGCCGCTTATGAAATAGGTCCCACGAGGAAAAGCCACGGTCACGACCGCTATCGGAACATGCTCCGGTTATCGACGCGCGCCAGTGCAGCCACAGCACAGCTGCCTTTGATGCATTTATGGAATCTGGATACAACTCAAAGCCACTCGAAACGTAAGCCGGGCGGTTGACGCAAGAGTTGTAGCTTAATAAGAGGAACATGATAGCCAGAAAGGGCGAAGCGGTGTGAGACAAGATATAAGAAATAGCGACGCGTCCATCCTCTACTTCAATGCACCATCTGTCACTAGCAGAGGTCACCATCATTATACTCTAATTGTGTACAACTGGTCACCTTCGACTACTGTCCGTGTCAACTCCATGTCTCGAGAATTCATTACGCGATGCACGGTGCAAATGATGATTGTGCTGCATGGGCACAGCGCAAGCACAGTTGAAAGAAGTGTGTCAGAAGGAAGATAGCGCTAGGTTACGCATATCATGGGCTTAGATGGACTAAGTGTCATTTTCAGGCAAAATAGCACCGGCACCACATACTAAGGCTGCGAAAATCGCTGAAGCTGAAGCTATCTCTTCAGTATGGTGTATTCCTCTTCAAACTTGTAATAAGAGGCGGCGAACTAACTTCAAATTGGGTAAAACTTCTCTTTTATACAAGTCCCTGATAGTATATCGGTTAGTACACGCGCCTGCATTGGCAAACAATTATGAATCTCTACTTGATCGCGCAAAAGCTGGTTAAACCTCCCACACAGGGAGTTATCTTTTCCTGATTTTGGATGTTTTTCACCATCCAACGAGCTAGGCTTCCCATCAACTTCATTATCCAAATCCCGGTGGCTTTTGCCAGCCTTACCAGGTCTAGCAAACCACTCTCCGAGTTTCACTAACAGTGAAAACAGCTACTTACCATATTCCAGCCTAGTAATGAATTATCTGTAGGCCCAGTCTGTGGCATGAAGACTGGGGACTGGGCCTACAATAAAAGGAAAACCTGTCTTTGACATATGGTCATGCAAACTGGCACATAGCGCTTAGTATAAGGGTCCAAGGTCATGGCAGTATAGGTAGACAGGAGATGAGCTCTCATTGAGAGAATATCGATGGCCTCAATGGTCACAGTGGAAGAAGCTGTGTGAAAAGTTGATGTAAGCTGGGGAAGCGTGTGGTACCAATGGCATGATCAAAGTTGTTGAGGACACCGTACACTCTGTCATTGCTCCCATGATGAAACACGATGTTTGTTATACTTATATCATGATGAAGAAGCTTTGCATGCCATAGATAGCCCTGTCTACATGATTGGTACGTGACAAGATAAACGGCATTACTCACAGCGGAATACATCCCCGAAAACTATCTCGATTCTCGAGATCAGTAGGATGCGGTGAGATCAAGAATAGGATGTATCAGCCTTGACAACTACCCGACACGTTTGCTTGCGCGATGCGGGTCTGGCATAGACGCTTACACTACTAGGCGCTTCCGAAAATTCGGACCGTAAGTATTTAGTTCTACTAAGTAAATCCTTGCAATTGTGTGACTGCGTCAGCAGCATTTCTTCTAGGCCTTAATCTAGGCCACAATATATTGTTTAGCTGTTGGGAATCAGTGCCATGCCATGGGAGAATCCGACATTGCTTATCCAGCCACTGGCAGCCTGATGATCCACTATCCATACAAATTTTGCTAGCTGTCTTGAAGCTTGAAGGCTAGCTCGAAGTATCTCCACAGGCGCCGAGGCTGTCAATCTTCTATCTAATGATGCTTGTTCCCATTCTTTTTGTGAGAATGTTGTATTAAATTTATCCTTGTAAATATCATCTGACAAGAATTTTAATTGTCCCGAATCTCGATCTCAAGACCAAGCTTGAACTACAAACATCGGACTACTTGAGACCCCGACTCAAGCGCTGAGCCACCATTATAAAAAGCAGACGGAATCAAACTAGTGTAGCATAGCAATTCACTGAAGATGTCAGGGCTCCATAGCGGAAGAAAGTATCGCATCATGCATGTGGGCGATAATACTTACCTCTCGGATGGTACAGGTAAAGACATAGTTCATAGCTCTGACTCATCCGAGTACTTATACCTGACTCTGCAGGCCATGAAAAGGTGAGCAAATTCACATGTCCCAATTCGAACACATTTAGATTTGTGACGGATCTGTAGTGGAGGCTTGTCCAATACGGCCCATACTGGACACTCCAAAACACGCATACGTCGCAATATCTGATGACGAACAACGTAAGAAACCCGGTGGGACAGGATATAACAGTCGGTCCTATGCAGATAGGTTGGCAGCTCACCCCACGCGGCGGAAGCTACTACATGTAGGCAATAGTTTATTCAGACCTTCTTCCAGCTCTCAAGGCATTTACAGGATTGCCCTTTGGACCAGCGTCAACAGGGGGCCTACTGTCGTGCTTCATTGGACCGGGAGTGATGTTAAGCTCCGAACTGTTACTGGTAGCAATCGTCAGATATGGAAGTTCATCCCGGCGTGAGGGTACGTGATGAAAGGGTCTTGATTCCTTTCAAATTGGTCTATTAATTGTACTAAGTATGTAACCACCATAAATTTCTTCTCTGGTTGTTTAAAGCGCTTGAAAACAGAGACTAGTCTGGATGATATGAATCCATAACAATGTCGTATGTTTACTGCTGTTTAAAGCACTTGAAAATGGGAAAGGACGTATAGTAGTCTCTGTGTGTCAGCGTAAGTAGTACCAACCATTCCTTCACCTGAATTTTGAAATGTGTGATTATAATTTTCAGGCTCAGCATCAGTGTAGAGTCTCATTAATCCATCCAGTTGGATTCAAGGCCACCTGGAGGAGAGCGAGACAGACGGTTCCCGCATTGCTACACCTTTCAAGTTTCGAAATAGAGTTCAATGTCTCTATACCAACTCGCTTGTGGTACGGTAACAGTCGATTACCTTCGTCACCTACACACATTCTTAACATTGCTGGACACTCGCTCCATTCAGGCAGTGCAACTTTCCTTGCTCAAATTGGTACAGCTTCTGAGCTTATTTGAGCTGCTAGTCACTGGCCCTTGCTGGCCTCAGACACATTCAAAAACATTTGTAGCCTTAACCGTCCAGTGTTGCTTACGGCTATTTGGCAAGTGCTCTAACTAAACTCTCCAACTTCGTTCACCACCATCTCTTCTTTTAACTCATCTATAACTTATACCCTAATTCGCTCAATAAACAATCTGGCCTAGAATCTGGGGTAGCGGGGATTTGCCGCTTGTCTACCGGTTATTTTAGGTAATGAGGTTATCTTCTAGGCTACGGTTCGAACTGTTGGCGTAGTAAAATGGATATTTTCTCTTCTTTTTTTAAAAACTTAAAAGCCCACCGCAGGCGGCTCCACGCAGTGGCCCAGCGGTGAGCGTTGGGTCCAGGGCGGAGTAAGGTATATACTTCCTCCGTTGCCTCTACCTGCTTCATGTGAGTGTGCCACGTTGATGAGCTGTTGAAGATGGCCGAGATATTGTTGTAGATCTGTCCGGTAGGAAGAGTCCCTCCGCCGTGTTCACCCGAGATAAGTATAGGGTTTATCCTTGTTTTGTCGGTAGTTTAACTTTCTTCCTTTATTTTCTTTCGCGATATCTACCACGCAGGTGTATTTAATCTGTAGCTTATTAGACTTTACAACAGTTGATTTACTACTAGTATGGCCGCATTCAAATGCGTCAGTAAAGCAAAGTTCTTCAGCGAAGTTCTTCAGTTGCCAGATGGAGGTTCCTGTATCGCCTAGATTTCACAATATGAAACCCATTAGGCAAGATAAAACATACCTCATTTTTTCTCTTCCTCTGAGTCCGATTCCTCATCGCACACCCAGTAGCAGTTTTCCATAATGAAATCCTTGACATAGTTGGAGATATCGCCTCCCCCTAGCACTTGCAACACCCGTGTAACAAACCTTTGATCATCGTTGTATCTGGTTTGCCCAGGGTCAGGGCCATCGACACGCTTGATTACCTCCTTGAATACAGGGAGAAACCATCTGGATGCCCGAGGATAATTTTTGGGGCTTATATACATAAACATTGGATCGAGCAGAACAATGGGCCCAAACTACAAAGAAGATCAATACAAGCCAGGATTTTCCATTAGAGCCTCACCCGAAAGTACAGATCCTGAAAGCGCTTGCGCTGTTCTACCAGTTTGCTGTGTTTTGTACGTATAGGCGTGATTAGTGCAGTATATCGCTTCTTCTTCTCCTTCTGAGGGATATCAAGACCATCGACAAAATCAAAATCGTCGGGGATGATAGAGCGAGCAAATGAGGCTATAAACTCATGTTGAGACTGCGTGGAAATACTGATCCAGTCGTCATAAGCTTTGAGTCCCTCAATGTTACGGATCACCATCAAAAGATAGGATGCGATGATGTCTTCAGAGGGGCTTTTGAAGATGAGAGTTTCCCGTCTTTGGAGTCGAGTAAAGGGATCCATAATTGCACCAATTTCAGAGACATCGGCAGTAGTACGCGAGACCGAAGAGTGAGCGACATTGTAACGTTTGAAGCAGGTGGCCTGGGAATACTATTGGAAACCACAAAAGAAAAGAATTGAAAAGTACGCACAATTTCAAAAAGAGAATAACATTTGTAGCTTATGAGCATCCTCCGATACGCCTCTCTTTCCTTCTCTACAACTTTCCCAGAGTATCCACCTTGTAAGACCATTTCAAAATATTGTTCAATTGTGTAGCGGTGGGAACCCTCTCCAATCTTTTCAAAAATGCGCTCTACTTCATCTTCAACGTTTCTTTGCAACAATTCATTCCCTTGATTGGTTTTTTCCTCGCCCAATTGGTCACTCTCCTCGTCTGATTCTGGTTCCTGCCCAAGATCATCTGGGTGTTGTTAGCGAAGAAATAGAAGGATAAAAACAAAACTTACACCATTCATGTGCCATTAAAGACAAGTTGGGAGGATTTCCTTCATCATCTGCCACTAAATAGCTCAACCCAACAATAGTATCCAATGTCTGTCCAGCTGCTTGTGCGATTGTTGTTAGCAAACTGTTGAACGAGTTTTTGGATTCAGGCGAAGCATCTGAGCCTGGTGGATCAATGCGACTCATTCTCCAGTAGAGGTTTTTTGCGGTATTTGAGATTGACTCCATTTCTTCATGGGATGACATGGTGGCAAGATGAAAGCAAACAATACGTAAAGAAATAGCTCATGAGATCTGACTCAATATTCCTACGAGGTCAAAGCGTTTCCCTGCCAGCTGTAAGCCTGGGCTTACCACAGCTTCTATAATGTGCATATATAGTGGCCAGTGATCCTACCCATTTAGAAACACCTATTCCAAACCTAGTGGTCATATTCAGATAAATGAAGGCCATAGCATGGATGGCCAGTGATCACATACCACTAGTGAATATTGAGTGTTAGTGTAACACTCACAATCAAGTGTTAAGTTGGCAGTAAGCCTTCTGTACAACAGCAGCACATAATAATTAATGTAGTGGGACATGTAGTGTTATCAGTCAACTAAATTGACAGTGCTGATGATGATCTCGTGACTAAGTGATGGGCGATTCCATGGCGGGGCATGAAAATGGCTCATCATAAGAGTATCATCGGAACTGAATATCAGTTCCGATGTTAATGATATCATAGGATGGAACATTAGAGTATTTAACATCCTTCGCCCTTCAACGTGGCCTTGCTATCTTCCCTATGGCTGCAGTCTACCCTCTCTTCAAGTATTGAGCGCGCTAGAGCAAACAACAGAGGGGCACTAGTCCACGCACAACCTACACGACACTCACACGCAACATTCATACCACATAATCCACCACAGCCCCCGGTGGTGGCCCCACCCAATAGTCTCAAACAGCCGTGGGGCGAGAGAACGATGATCCCTGCGTGGACGAATATTTTTGTCAGGACTGTGAGGCAAAAACGGGGGGAAACAGACGTTAGGAATGGAATAACCAGAGGATGTGAGCTAAGTGAGAAATTGAGGATACGAGGAAGGAGTGAAAGAAGAATAAAAAAGAACGGTAGATAGAGGGAAGGGACAAAAGGGGAGATGGAGGAATGGAAAACGAAAGAGAGGGCAAGAAAAATAACCAAAAAGCGCGCAGCGAAGAACCCAAAAGACAAAAAGAAGGAAAGAAAGAGAAAGTCACTCACCATTGGCATCGTAAAGCCTATGCTGCCTCACCCCACATCCCACGTCATTCTCCTCACCCGGAATCACGACCGTCTACCTTTACTTCCTAGCAACTCCACTCGTCTTCTTGTTTTCATTCTCTTCGAGCCTCCCCGCCACGATTTCGATTTCGCTTTCTGTTTCCTTATCCCCGTCCGACGATTAAAGTGCATATCCTCCCCCAGACCCAAACCCCCGTCCGCAAAGCCGACGCTCAACGGACTCGGTGGATAGATAAAGGAATCGGATGCATAATAACAACCCCGCTTTCAGTGCGGAAGATGGGCAGGAGTGGTACCCCGAACCTTGAGTAGGAACTTTGGAGGCGCCGGATGAAGATGAGGAGATGCCAAGCGCAAGTTGAGTGGAGGTGGGAATTGGAGAACTCAGGTGTGAGAGGAGAGGACGTGCAAGAGTGCGCCAAGCATACGGGCGTAGGCATTGGCATAGGCATAGACGTTGATAGGTTTTCTTCTGGCTCCAAGAAATAAACAAACCAGGAGGAGGAATATCGATGTGAGGGACGAGGGTGAAAGCGGCGAGCGACTGGAAGAGTCTCATCACAAAGATAGTCGACACGGAAGTGGTAGAGGCACTCACGATGCAATCAACGACCCGCGCCTGATGCGCCAAACCCACGTACGGTCCATACCAAGTTCTCGTACAGCACGAAGTGCATTGGAATGTCAGTGACAGCCCCGACTACAGCTCCAAGTACGTGACCTGCGAGACGATCGATAACCCAGTGCGTCGCAGTATAGAGGTGCCCAAAGACAATGGACAATGGAGAGCAAGCATAATGGCGTAGTGGGTTAGATATGGTACTGCCGGAGGGGTGGAATAGGGTGTAGTCGTGGCCCAAGAAGGAGACGGCGTTTGTTGAGTGCTTGAGGGCAAAAAGGCAGAAAGGCGAGGATTGCAGGACCCACATTCGAAACATGAGGAACCGTCGATAAGTGGGGAATGCTGATTTGATCAGCGGGAAGATCGACGTAAGGAGGAACGGGGGCGAAAGTGGCGGCAGGAAAAGTTTCCTTGCTAGGGTAATCAACCCAGAGATGCCAGAGACGCTCGTAGCGCAATCAATAGCCCACACCTGCAACTTGTTGGATGTGCAAAAAAACTCGTATGGTGCATACCGAGTTCACATGAAGCACAAATTGCACTGGAACGTCTGTCAGTACTTCAGTGACAGCCCACCTCCAACCGCGTATCCTGCGAGACAATCCATACATGCATAACCAAGCCCATTGCGGTATAGATGCGTCCAAGGACAATGGAGCATGTAGATGACATTGACAAGGAAAAGTGGGTTGGATGTGTTGAGCGTTTGGGGACGGGATTATGGAATAGAGACATAGCCATAGAAGAATAGAGTGACAATGGAGACGGCATTTGTCGAGCGGTTGAAGGGAAGGGGTATTCCAAGGAAATCGATGATTTCCGAAGCGATGCAAAGCACATTGCAAACAAGAGTGCAAATCCAAGCAAACGAGATATTGAAAAGCCCGCCGGTTGCTTAAGATAAAAGTGTACAGCACAGTCGCATCGTGTCCAGCGCATAATAAAAAAGTCCTGGAGAAGGTTGAGATGACCGAACAAGTGAACAAGAGAAATCACGTTCACCTGTGGGTCATAAAAAGTATTATTCCAACAGCCGGCAGTTCCTCAATTCGATCAGGTAGCTATCTTATGCCTATACTACTGCTAGGTAGGTATAGTCACTGTCAGTGCGCAGGTTCTGAGGTTGGAGCTTTGGAGCAGGCCATCGATTTGCGTGTAAAGGTTTCGAGTGGGCGTCAAAGCTGTCAGCGCTTCAGCTGCAGCATGTGACTCTCGGCCAGCGGCTTTCCGCTATCCGATCCTCCCCCCGACCTAGAACTCTCGAGGTCTCAATACATGCGGCAATAATGGAAGAAAATATACCATCCGTAGTCCATACTTGACGCTTCACTGGCTCTCTCCTCTATCACATATGATCCTGTTCGATGTTGAGCTCGATTCCTCTCCCACCTAAAGCTTGTGAGTTCGTCTTTACAGCCGTTGTTCCAGTGTTAATCTTTTGTAATATGCGTTGTATCGGGCAGATCTTGACCAGATCGTTGAACGAGCGCGGGATAAACCAAGGGATACATAAGCCGAGAGCATTGAAAATTCGGTTGCATGTTCACGAAAAACACCGGCGGTGAAAGAGGGTGAAAGGTAGTCATTATATCTGTCACTAACAGGCCTTTACTTTAGTTGAGTGTATCATTTCCAAAAGTCCCTTAATTTTGATCGTTTGAATATGGACTTGAACAATTATATTGGTGGAGGGCAGCCCGTAGAAGAGACGGTTGCAAACCGGTTCAAACAAGAGCATTGAGTGGCCGAGATTGTGGCTGCAAAAAATATTGATGCGTGATGCATTAAACGGACGAGTATCCGACACTCTGCAAACAGCTCTTCCGCTATCACCGGCGTTAGTCGCCAACAATTTACCACCCTGTGGTCTCTGTCAAGTCGGATTAAGAGGATTGTTGGTTACTGGCCTAATGGATCCTCGATGGAACATGGGGTTGGGAGCCAGCAGGCAAAATTTCAACTTTTTGCTGTTCAAATACACTGAATATATTCTAGCACTAATCTTGACCTGGTCCCACGTTTTTTGAGCCTTTCACTTATATGGAATGCTCCTTCTATGGTTCAAAACTCAAACTTAGTGCCTTCCACTATTCCATGATCACCGTGGCGTTGCGTTGTGCAGTGGCGTACAGGTAGGACATCAGAGTGGTAAGTATGAGTCACATTTTAAAAATTAATCTGTGGCTGGCAAGAGTATCATCAATCCTATGTGAGCGCTCCATAGTGGCCCCTGCGATCTGAGTTTGTGGACACCACTTTTGCTGACGGACATGGACCTTCTGGTGAGCCAACAAGGCGGAGTGGACACGGTCTTTGTTTTCATAGCTATGTTTACTTCGCATGTAAACACTTCATACCAGGTCGGCAAGCAGAGCTGTGTAGTGGGAGAGCGGGAATTGGGATAGATGACATCAGGCACACTTATGGACAGCAATATATTGTTTTTCTTCGATAATTATGATCCATATCGCGGCGCCTACAAATGACAGCTACAGTACAGGATGTCCATGGAGCATCGGTAAAACAACAATCGGTGATAAGGTGGCGAAGAGCAGCCTAAATTTGCTACTGCCCATTGACTCCGACTCCGATATGTATGGGCCCAGGGAAGGAAGGAAGTGGATCATTAAGGTCCAATCTCGGGCTATACGTCGGAAATTCCGGAGAGAGTTAATGTCGGTTTTTTCAGGATACAGACGATAGCTATGACTCAATGACTCCAGAAGATATGCTCTTACTTCTGCCTTTTGGCTATAGTACCTCGTAATATACTCTGGGAAGGGCATATTCCAGCAATTTCCTGAAAGATCGAGGAACTAACCAAGTACCTAGATTGTCGTGGCGCTGTTAGCTTATTCTGTCTGTCTATCAATCAACGGATAGGCACTATCGCTAGATTGTTTTTGTTGTTATTAATGCTTTTTTTTTCCGCCAATATTGTATTAAAGCAGACGCGAAAGGGTTTTCTCTATCCTCAATCTCAACATGACCATCTCTCTTGCTCCAGTTAACCGAGTGGAGGACATAGAGAAGGTATCAGCATTTTGTCTAACTCCTATCTTTCGGTTCTGATATTTGTTTTCTATTACTTAGATAAAGAAGGCGATCCTCGACGTTTTGAGTATACTAGAGATCGACCCACTCTCCATAGTTCCCTTTGAAAAGACTCCCACTTTCGAGCCCTTCCTAGCAGAGTGTGTAAAAGTGGCCCGAGATCGTGGGTATCTGAGCGAAGAAAACCAGCCTTTCCAAGAAAAGCATGTTCGCATTGGTGCGGCCGTCGGACACTACACATACCTTCATCACAAGAACACAGCGAGTCACGATGTAGCCGTACTTTCATCGCTCCTCATGGGATTTCAATACTGCGTTGACGATTACTGCTTCGAAGCAAAGTCTGTAGAAGAGTATGGCTCCTGTCTTGCCGCAGGACGTCCTCAGCTCGAGAAGGGACTGAGTGATCTAGCATCACTATCAGCAGAGCTCTCGGATATGTATGGCCCAGTTACCGGGGACTTACTACGCTTATCAAATCAGGCATATATGATGGGTACTCATCTTGAACGCGAGATGTGTGGTCTGCATGCAACGGTAAGTTAAATCTCATTGCAACGTCTCTAACTCATGGTAATGTCAAACAGTGGGACGTGAATCATAATGCGCCGCTGTTCCCAGCCGTCATGAGAAGCATGACTTCAGCGGCGACATCATGGTACCTGCTCTCCTTCCCTTGCGATGTTCCCGCTACCCAGTATCTCCAAGGGTTACCAGATGGGATTTGTGTGCATTATACCACAGCATAAGGATAGCACTCATTCGAAGAGCCAAGTTTTATCTGATTCCTGAACTCTAGAGATATCATGTCGTATTACAAGGAAGCAATCGTAGGTGAATTCAACCACGTTGAGCAGATGGCCCAATTCCACAATATGACGGGCCCTGACATGCTCGGAGAGCTTGTAAAAAACGTGCGAATGAACCACGAGCGAGTCATTAAGGTCCTTTCAGCTTCGGACCCATCAGGCAAACTGGTCTCCTGCTATAAGACTGCAGTCGTAGGCTTCACTGTTTTCCAGGCACTCCATCCTCGGTACAAGCTCAAAGATTTCAGTATATTCAGTTGTTGACAAAATGCAGTTGTTTTACTAGTATTAAGTAACTTATAGATACCGGATGTAGTGGAAGCAAAAGAGGTAGATGGGTCCTACATTATGCCGTTCGCCGCGCACGTTGCTCACACACACACAAAAATTAAGCCCAAAGTTCGTGCTACAGAATTACTAGGAGGCATAGCATGTAACTCAATAATGCATCCAGATATCCTTTGCATGCTTGAACTTCACGGTGAGACCAGCTGAGTCGGACCGCTTACTATCGCTAGTATGTGCTAGTCGCTCGTGGCACTTCCTAAAGACCTTCCTTGTGGAAGTGGTAAAGGTTGCACAGGTCCGTTTGGAGAAGGTGATGTAACAAAAGAGAAAACTTGCTGAGACATGATAAAACGTGACCAAAAGATTATCATATGATGCAACGTTGGGAGTATTTACACCCTTCGCCCTTCCGAGAGAGCACGCAGCGAACAACCCAAAAGAAAGAAAGAAAAGAAAAGCACTCACGATCAGCATTATAATGCCTCTGCTGCCTCACCCCGCGTCCCTCATTCTTCTCCTAACCCAGAATCACAACCATCTGCTTTTACTTCCCATCATGTGTCTTCTCATTCTCGTTCTCGTCCTGGTTCTCGGAACCTCCCTGCCACGATTTCGATTTCGATTTCCGATTCTTTGTCCTACTATCATCCCAAACCCCTCATTCTAAAAACCAACTCTCAACGGACTCGGCAGATCAATAACGACGGAATAGGATGGATAATCCCCAGTCCAACCCCCACTTTCAGCGCGGAAGATGGGCGGCAGTGTTACCCTGAACCCCGAGGACAAACTTTGGAGGTATTAAATGACGACGAGGATATGCCGAGGGCGAAGTGCGATGGAGGCAAAGAGGGAGAGATGCGGAAACGTCTATAAGGTGGGAATGCTGATGGAATATCGATGTAAGGAACGGCGGCGAAAGTGGCGACACAAAGAGTCTCACTGTGAAAGTAGTCATCCCAGAAGTGGCAGAGATGCTCGCGACGCAATCAACGATACAGGCGTGCAATTTTTGGGATGCGCCGAGTTCTCGTGAGGTGCACTGGAACTTCAATACTTCAGTACTTCAGTGGCAACCCACCAGACTACGGCTCCTGCGAGACGATCCGTAACCAAATGCACTGCGGTACAGATGCGCTCGCGGACAATAGACACTGACAGCGTGTAGATGTCGAGGGAAGACTGTGTTAGTAGCAATAATGACGGAATTGGATGCATAATCCCCGTTCCAGCCCCACTTTCAACGCGGAAGATGGGCGGCAGTGTTGACCCGAACCCCAAGGAGGAGCTTTGGAGGCGCTAGAAGACGATGAGGATATGCCGAGGGCGAAGTGCGATGGAGGCGAAGAGGAGGAGTGCGGAAAGGGGGAGAAGCGAGGATTGCAGGAGTTTGAAACAGGCAACCATCTATAAGGTGGGAATGCTGATTGATAATCAGCACATAAGGAAGAACGGGGGCGAAAGCGACGGCTGGAAGAGTCCCATCGTGAAGGTAGTTGAAAAGTGGTAGAGGCGCTTGAGATCCAATATCCACACTTTGTTGGACACGCGAAAGTACGCATCTTGCAAGATGATTGATAACCGAATACAATGCGGTAATAGCGTGTAAATGGAATAGGTTGTAGCCATAGCTGTGGCCATAGAAGAAGGATAGAGCGATGGAGACGGCGTTTGTCGAGTGGGTTGAAGAGAAGTCGTATTCCAAGGATATCGATGATTTTCTAGCGTTGATGAGAGTAGTTAGTAATTATAATGAATCTTGAAGCGGTGAAAATCACACATCGTAAGAGTGCAAATCCGAGCAAACGGGATATCAAAAATCACGCGAAGCCCGCTGGTTGCATAACTGCAGCGTACAGTATGCGCGCATCGTGGTCCAGCGCATGATAAAAGGTGCCGGAGAAGGCTGAGAAGCTCGGCCAAGAGAATAAGAGAAACGGAAAGTGGAGAAACAATATTCACCTGTGGGTCATAAAAAGGTAAACATTCTACACAACGACCGCCAGTTCCTCCATTTGATCGGGTACCTGCCTATACTACTAGCTAGGCATAGTCAGTGCGCAGGTTGGAATTTTGTAGTTGACGTGGGCGTTGGAGCTCTGGAGCCTCTTGTCATCGATTTGCTTGTAGAGGGTCCTGTGGTGGTCAACGTTTTCAGCGGGCGTTAAAGTTGTCAGCGCTTCAACGTTTCAACTGCGGCATGTGACTCCAACGGCTTTCTGCTATCAATGATTAGTAGTACGCTTGTTCAATGTCATCTCAAGGTCTCAATACATATTCCACCGAGCTACACGGCATTAATGGGATAAGAAATTAAGAACCCACCATCCGTAACCTTACTTGGCACTTCACCCGCTCTCTTCTGTGACTCGTCAGACTTGATTCCTCTCCCGATGCTTAAATTCAACCCCAAAGTCGACTGGCACTTGCGTGTCGAGTCAATGCAAATGAGACGAAGTGAGCAGGAGATATATCAGTACGGGCAACACTGCAACCAGAAGAGAGCGAGAGACTGATGATCTCAAAGCCATTTGTGAATGTACACAAAGTGTCATGCCGAACAGAGATATGGGTATCATCCTCGGGTCCAGGCCTGCGCCGGTGAAGTCCAGACTCCAGGATCGTACACCCCTTGACTTCCAGAGGTTTGAATTTGATATATCGAGTTTACTAATACCTTGGTAAGGACCGCAACGGGGAATTGAATGGGGAGCAGTGCAGGCGACGCAGGAGCATCCTTAAGAACTAGTCTACCAAATTTCAAGTACCACAAAACAGCTGTTTGAGAGTTACGCACCGGGTTTTCTTGATCGTACTGCTGTCAATCTCAAAGTATCTTTCAGTGGTGAAAGACCAGCTGAAGAGGGTCAGTATTTAGTAATGTATTGAAGCTTCGAAGGGATGAGGCCCGTAGTGATGGGGAGGGCCGGGTCAGTGACCCTCGACCCGGCCCGACCCAGCTAGGGTCGACCCGATCCGACCCGGCCCTTGCAGAGGGTCAAAGAGGGTCAAGGGCCAGGGTCAGGATTTTGCTGACCCCTGGCCCTGGGTCTTGACCTTGGGCCAAGATTGAGTCTAAAGCTCATGCATGGGTGCTCCTGAATATTGATTTTTACAGCGCTGTCAGAAAATAATGTCAGTCGCAAAAAAGAAAAGAAAAAAAAAGAAAAAAAAAAGAAATAGGTACGCGAGGAATGATGCGCTGATGCTTGATGGCCGATCCGTTTTGCGCTCTGAGAATTGTGCTTCCAGAGTACATTCCCTTCTTTTTTGTGCTTGCTGGCCCTTTACCGGTACTTATAACCAAGTCTTAGATTAATCTCGAGTATTTCTGTCCTCAATATGGGCTTCAGATCCTGGCTAATATGTGGGAAGCCCATGACTAAGTTGGGAAGACAAGGGAGGATTTTGTTAGGATGGAGCAGGATGGAGCACTTTCAATTGCTTGACCCTTCACATCAAACATTGATGCTCGCGTACCTATTTCTTTTTTTCGCGTTTCTTTTTCTGCGACTGACATTATTTTCTGACAGCGCTGTAAGGGCCTGAGTAGTGCACTACTAGTAAATTCCCTGGTATATAGTCACCTGTGACGTTAGCCCATGAGTAAAGCACAGGGAGCTGTAGATTTGATACACTGACCATCAGCTTGTGATACGCTGGTGCATAAAATGCAAGATCAGCAATGATTCACAGTCAAATCTCTTCTTAACCTATCAGTCTATAGACAGTACCTATCTCTTAGTTCTATTGGCTGTAATCATGAAGTTATTGAATATTCTGCTTGAGATTTTCATTGAAGTAGTATGTAGTATGAATTATTTTTGATAAGGTCATGGCCTGTTTACTGTCACCATACCCCCTGGCTTTGCAACTGAGCACCAAATTGGGGCAGTGGAATCAGAGGTGGTACAATTTTGGCTGAGGGATGGGCTAATTTTCACGAATTTCCTTTTTAGGAGTGGCCCTGGGCCAGACCCCGACCCCGACCCGACCCGGCCTGACCCTCTTAGGTGGGCCAGGGTCAGAATTTTAGCTGGCCCTGACCCTTGGTGACCTGACCCGACCACAGGGTCTCTGGCCCGACCCGGCCCTCCCCAACACTAGATGAGGGATAGGAACTCACATAACATTTCCCTGGACCCAGTCAGCAAGTGCATCAAGGACACGAACGGCATCACGATACTCCTCCCGAAGGCGACTGCTAAGAGTCATCTTTGCAGTATGCAACTCTGATTGGTCACGGACTCTAAGTATCCCCCGAAAAAATCGAGAGCAACCTATGCCCCTTTGCCTGCTCCATGTGGTATGAATAAAGATCCTGTTTGGGGGAGACTTTCAAAACTACTATGGAAAGGAAACTTGAGATTCGCCTACATTTTCCCAGCAGACAAGATCTAGGGCAGCATTATATCCACTGATGAACACTGGGTCGTCGTGGACTTCTCGGGAAAGATCAACAGCTAAGCAGTACTCAACAAGATCAAAGGCAACACGAACTGCACTGGCCTTTCGGCGGAAGGGAGTATATCCACGGATATTCAGTATCTCGTTTGATTCACGTAGTTCAGCCTTCCTGCCCACATGCGTGACATAGGTGCAAAAGTGGTCGATCAAGCGAGAAGCAATGTTGGAGCCAGCACGGCTGATATGGTTAGTTTTGAAGCTGGCATACTATGTGTTCAGCACAAAGTAAATAGAGTCACAGTTTACCTACTCTTTCATCGTGTGGCACAACCAGGACCCATCATCGAATTCATACTCATGTAACGGCATATAAATAAGAGAGGAAAGAGAAGAACAACGAAAATGGAAAACCAAAGGGAGGGGAAGACAGAAAACAAAACAGAGAAAGACCCACACCATCGGCATCATAAATGCTTCCTCACCCCACGCCCCTCGTCAGCTTTTCCCTCCCAGGGGCTCGTTATTGGAAGCTTACCGCACCTATTTCGATTTTGATATCCGCTTCCAACTCTTCAAGCCCATATCTTCCCTCCTTACCCTAGCAATACTTCTAGCCCCAACCCCGCAAGGTCTCACCCTCAAAACCAACCCTCAGCGAACCCAGTAGATCAATAACCGAAGAAACCGAAAATGAGAGCAAGAACAATCGAATATTAGAAAAAAGCAAAGCAAGTGGAACTGGAACTTGGAACTTACCAGGCTCGTTGTTGTTGCCTCTTTCACGCCTCCATAATGAACATTTTCTTCGCATCTTTCCAGTACTTCCTGCTTTCCTCTGCAACCTGTACCGACTTTCAAGCTTTCAAGGCTTCCCCAGAGGCAAAAGCAGAATACGCCAGAACTGGACTCGTGACGGTACCCGCTTCGTAATCCACTCTGTAGCTTTGGAAGAAGTCTTGGTGTTGGGATGCATTGCAAGCGTGACTGTGGGTCTCGAGACTGGTAGCATGCGGGTGGATCAATGTAGGAGGCAGAAGAGATGAGCTTGTCGGAAAAGTTGGGTCTATGCAACGATAGCTGGCGCTGATCGCTGTTAGACATTATCTCATCTATGGAGGATGTCAGTTCTTGAAAACAAAAAAGACTTCATGTTCGGCTTCAAATTTCACAGTGGAGATGAAAGGGTGCGAATGAAACAAGGGAATGAGGACGGCAAAGGAGGATAAAAACGTGAACGCGTGAATACTAAAAAACAAATAAGACGACACCAAAGCGAAAACTAAGAGACGGAATGAAAAGTGAACAAGACTTACTCAGGATTCCACTTTCCATATTGCCATTGGAGTCAACAGGCCATACGTGCGCGCGCAAGGTTTTTCTGTTTCAAAAATCTCGCACATTCCCAATCATCAAGATCTCAGACTCAGATCTCAATTTTCATCTGGTTATTCCTGTGCCCAAATTCCGATAATGGAATCAAATGGAACTGTAGCTAAGGTACTTCTGGGAAAGCTTCATGCATCATGGCCTGTATGGTTATGCTGCTTATGTGCCTACGAGTTCAGCGACTTTTGTGCAGAGAAGCTGAGAGCATCCAAAAAGAGATATTCTTACCACGAAAGCAAAATAACGCGAAACAAAGTAACACGTAGCAATCCACTTTCCGCCGCGAATTCAATTTCAATTTCTCCAACCCCGTCCGAATCTTTAAGCACATATCCTCCCTCCCTGGGCCACTGCCACTGCCACCTCCAACCTCTCCTCCTCAAACGTGTAACAACAGATCAATAACCGACGGAAGTGAAGGCATAATCATCAATCCAAGGCCGCCTTCAGTGCAGAAGATGGGCGGGAGTGAAACCCCGGGGAGGGAAGATGAGGAGATGCCGAGGATACTTTCAACAGTGCAGTAGAGGCAGAGAGCAGGGAGGAGAGCAGGAGGCGGAGATTATGGGATCCAGGTGCCGGAGGGGAGAACGTGCCAGGGTGCACCAAGCATAGACATGGGCGTAGGCGGAGGTACTGTTCAATCCGTCGACAGATTTTTGAACCCGTACTTGGCGTAGGCGTAGACATCGGCATTGACAGGTTCGTACTGACGTGGAGAGGAAGGGGCGAAAGCGGCGACTGGCAACCTAGAAGTTGAGGCGTTTGCGATACAATCAACAACCACGTCTGCAATTGGTTGGACACGCTAACCCACATACAGTACGTACCAAGTTTTCGCACAGCATAGAGCTCACTGGAGCATCATGCATCAGTGCATCGTTACTCAGTACTCAGTAACAGCCCCTACAGCTCCAAGTATGCATCCTGGATGTATGAGAGCACGTAGATGACGAGGGGATACTATGTTGGCGGGTTCATGGATGTGCTGCCGAGGGAGGGTTGGAATGGGTTGTAGCTGTAGCCATAGGAGAAGAAGGATGAAGAATCAGATGGCAGTTGTTGAGTGGACCGTATTCAAGGTGATGATTTCCTACGGTTCACAAGGGCAGTCTAAGTTAGTATCAATGCTCGTCAGAAAGAAGCCAAATCCAAGAAAATGAGACGCAAGAACGAGGATATACACGGAAAAATCGAAACCGAGTGAAGCCAGCTGGTTGCATACAGCACGCGGAACGCTCAGCTTATGGTCCAGCGCATGAAAAAAAAGTATAGGAGAGGTGAAGAAGACCGGACAAGAGAACAAGAGAATTGAAAACTAGGGAAATGTTCACCTGCAAGTCTTATAAAAGTAATCACTCTGGTTCCTCGATTCGATTGGGTAGCTGCCTATACATAGGTATTGTCATTGTGGTTGTCTCATGATAGAGCCACTAACAGCGGAAACACTGAGTACTGAACGTTGAACAGTTATTATTGATGTACTGAGCATGTATCTGGTCAACTCACACTCTCATCTAAACAGGTTCTTTTCAATTCCTCCCGTTTCCTCATCATGATCTTGATATATTCCTTTGCTACTTGGATCATCCTTCCTTCACAGCTTCAATTGCATACTTGGGCCACATTTATTCGATGATTCATCTCGAAATGGCGTTGAACTGTCGGCGCATTCAGCAGGGCAGCGTGGGTTGTAAAATTTGAACACCAAAACTTTAACATAGGCATAGGGTTGCCATTACTACCTCAATCACATTACTAAAGGGCATTCTCAAGGTGACAGACCGAAATCAGACATGTATGTATGTAAACGAGACAAGAGCCGGACTGCAAAGGGCAGAAATCCAAGGCACCAGGAATCCAAAAGTAATTGCTGTTGTAGTAGGTAGGACATGGGATATTATATATGTTTGTCACCACATTATGCTGTCAAAAGTTTTTTTAAGTTATTTGCTTTGTAATACATTCATCGGCCACACCCACCCAAAAGTGTCTTCCATGATGTCTTCATCCTGAACAGTAACAAGTGGTTCCATCCTTTCATGGATAAAACGTCGCCCAACTTTGTCAATCCAGGAACCAAGACCCAGCCTGAGTGTCTATAATCTTACCACTCTTGCATGCTCAGGTTGTGTTATTAACGAAGCTGTGCGCGCTTCCACCATACGACATAGAATACTGGCAGTCATGATTGAAGAGGAAGGTTCTGTAGTAGGCTCTGTTCCAGCCTCCGTCTTTGGGGGCAAATTTTCTGTTTGCATATTGATAGAAAATGACTGGAGATTTGGAAGAAAAACAGGCTTGGGTTGGTGTTTTTTCCTCCTACTAATCCTCTGTTCCTCGATTGTGAGTGCAAGGAGCAATTCCACGACAGAGCATTCAGCATCTGGCTCAAAGCAATCTGAAGAGAAAACAAAATCCATGATAGAGGGATGCTGGGAAATGAAGGTGAGGGAATGCTTCGTTGGGATAGCATATAGTTTCAGTGTCTGCAAAGAGCACTGAGAAGCCAACAGTAATGATGAGAATATCTTGAGAAATGTGTCATACTCTGGTCTCCACCTATTTTCATCATACACCGAAGTATATAACGATAGTGAAACCAGATGTGGAAGCTGAAGTGTTTCCCATATTTTGGGCTGCAGAGTATTCATCGACAGATTAAGGATGGCAATCTTACACTGATACCCATATACACTTGTTATGAGTCTCCCTTCACTTTCAAATTTTCCCAAATACAGTTCCTTCAGGTTTGGCATCCGGGCGAAGAAATGGGCAATAGATTTTCCTCGAAGGACATGGACTTTAAGTGACGTTAAATGAGAGCAATCAAACTGGGTAAACTTTGACCATGCAACGGTCCCTATGTCGCAGTATGTACAAAGACTAGGAGCAGAAGAGAGAATGCATGGAGGTGGCTGACTGTCATATGTCTCCCACTTCATGAGATATTGCAAGTTTGGGCAATGACCAGCAGGTATCATAGAATCCAGCCAAATGACACTGGTGGAATCTAGGATAACATGTTGCCATCGATCAAGGTTATCCAGTAGAATCCGATAGTCGGCTAACGCATCCGTGGTGCTCCCATGACACACAGCAATGAAGAATTTCAGAGGAGATTGATGGGAAAGTGTCATGTATTCCAAAAAAATTTCAGAGCATTGTGGAGAAATTTTATTCGAGTCTGCTTCAATATAGAGTGAGGACCATAACGAAGGATAATCTCGAATGATGGATCTCCAATGTGAGCATACCCAGGTAAGCTCGAGCGTAGGGCACTGAGGACGATGAGATGAGCCTCCGATGCTCAGAGCGTAGTCCTCGTAGCATCGTTCAAGCAACCTATGCCAGACGCGAGCACAATAGGCGAAGATTTCGCAGAGAACGTCAACTGGAAGTTTGCGGATCGGCGCTGTGAGAGCACAAGCGTTTCTGCTGAGCTGAACAACTTCAGCTTCAGGCTGTGCAAGGTACAAAGAGGGATTAAAAAGTACATCGGATGAATGTGCCTTTTTGGTGGAGAAAATTTTTGATTTCTTCCAGTTCATCCTTCGAATTGGGGTAATAGCCAATGCGAAGTTAATACAAGACTTTCTGATTCAAGTTGAAAGCTGTATCCACTGTAGCGGTAGACATACGGCAGAAGGGACAGGCTGGACAAGTTGGCAAGTGGCGAACGCGAAAGATAAATTGGGACCCACAAAAACTTATAATCTCGCCACAATCAACATCTCATCGATTCGGAACAAACGAGATCCGTACCGGATACTCGGAGTTGTAACGCGCAAAATCAGCTGATACCGTTCATGACTGCTTGAAGTAAACTCTGAGGCCGGATGGTCATAATAAATGTGTGTGCCTCTCCTTCTCTCTTACATTCTTTTCGACAAGCGTGATTCAGTCTGTGTGTAGCAAACTGAGAGAAAACTTTAAAGTGTACAACCTCTTCCGATAGCATCTGTGCAATGAGCTTTATGCCCATAGTTGTATCATGCGAGCTCATTCACACCGACTTCGAAGTATTCTGTTTTTGGGCTGAAATCTTTGTGTCTTCAGGGATCTCCAGTGGGCATCATCTGTCAGCATATATGTCTTCTAGGTTATTGAGTGCTCACCAGTGGAGCATTTGCGATCACTCGATATAGAGCCCCATATAACTCCCCACGAGCACGAAGCCCTCACTCACTACTTCTGATTGCTACATTTCTTTTGGCAACTGAGAGTAAGTTTCTGTTCTCATATACTGTTTAGTGATATGTACTACCTGCCAATATAAAGGTAAAAGTATTTTAAGTATTTATTAATGTACAACTCGTTACACTCTCGTGTCGTTACTGAGGATATCTACTTGACAATTTCCAACTATTTGCATTATTGCATATATGAAGTGTAGTGAACAAAGACATTTTCATTCCTTCGGAGCGCAGACAGTAGCCTTGTGCTTTCTGGATAGAAGGATAATTCAGCTGCGACACGAGATCATCAGGAAACACTCAAACAACTACAGAGACCGCATGCTTGAGATATTGAGTCACAGTAGCCAACAGCGCCTCAGTACTAGTCTCTGTAGTGTTCCATAGTCAATATAGTACTCCCACTTTTCTACATAGATGTAGAGAGCATTCTCACCTTTCTATGGAGCATATACAGCTCAATATACAAGTACTGCTGGACTGAACATGCAACCTAAAGTTATATTCAGTGTAAGACATCAACTCAAGAGTTAAGTACGAAACAAGGGACGTTTAGCATGGCAGACATATATGGATATCATTGATACAGCGTACTTTAATACTACTCTGTTTCTCAGTCTGCATTGTTTATATGTAAATTAAATGTGTGCAAAACTCTTCTGCCTCAAAACTCTCATCGCCTATACTGGAGCAGATGTATCCCAGACGGTCAAAGATGTCCTTGTATGTGCGGACCTGCCTCTGCAGTGCCTGGACACGATATTCCAACCGCTGGACCTTGAGCGCCATATGTTCTAGTGTTTTCAGATGTCCTCCATTTCGAGAACGGTTGGATTTGGCCGATGCTGGCCTGCTCGGAGTCAATGGTGCATGGAAACCTAAGCTTGTGAGTCAATATATGAGAAATGAAGCATACTCGAAGCACTCACCTGAAACCAAAAGTTCAAAGCTGTCCGACCCGAACCTATTTCGGGTTGTAATGATAAGTTCGAGGGTCTTGTGAGCTGCCATCGCGCAAGTGGTAAAATGGGCCATGTGCTGCCTCATTTTCCAAATCATCTGAACAGTTGCTAACCGCAACGCCGCTGTGGTCGCTGTCCGCAGTACTACTGCTGTAGTTGCGGCGTGTGTTAAGCTCTGTGTTTTCTTGAGCAAATGCTGAACTAAAACACGTTGAAAGAGGACAAAAAACGTACTTCCAGTCCGCCTTCTGACAATCTAACCCACAATAGGGAACTTTCATGCATTTACTGCACCCCGAAAGTTTCACATCCCTCTTTCCACAATGTGCGCAACAATCCGTAGCAACGACATGGTTCTCAACCATAGTAAGAGTCCATCGGCCTCATACCTCGTATATGGATACGGAAGTTGTTCCTTCCTTAAATTAGCTGCAAGCGCAGGTCCCGGATCCTCAAAGGCATTAAACTAGCCACAGTGTCAACGTGTGCCAACATCTTCAAGTTGTTTTTTAGCCAGCTTGACGTGTACCGCAACCCATAGGTTGAAATGCTTCAACCCTGGAGCGCCTGCGTTCGGAGCTTCTCCGTAGCTATCGCCGAGGCAGTTGAATACCTCATGGGTCTTTGCCAGATCGATAGCTTCGCGGTATCGCTTAGCTGCAGTTGCTCGGTCACGTTTGTCCCATACAACATTCCGATAACCACAGTGGCGACGATCTGTATGCCTTTGAACAGGATCTTATCTTCTTCACTCCGGAATCGAGCGTGGCTAGGGTGGGTATTGCCAACACGAAACGAGTTGAGCAATTTGTACCCTTCTGGATCACTTGCTGCATGTAAAGCATCATGAATTGCGATTATTTAGGAATCAAGCACTAGAAACTCACCTTGATTCACGAACTTCATTGCGTTTTTATCCTTGAACAAGTGTGTGAAAAGGGCCCAGCAATAGGGAGTACCTCGCGGGGTCATTCGAGGGTACAACCCCTGAAGGTGGTATTTTAGCACCAACCCGCTCAATCCTTTAAGATCTTCTTGATTGCTTTCTGGTAGTTCTCGGACGATTCCAGGTATTTTCCAGAGTGGTAGGCTATCTGAGCTTTGGTAATGAAAGAGAAAACTTGCTGAGACATGATAGAGCGTGATCAAGAATGGAATTTTCATTTATACCAATAATGCGGCGCCTAAGCATAACAATCCAAATAACACTTTGTATATTCTCGAAGAGCAGAAAATAGCTATTGTCACAGAACACAATGCACCTTGTAGACTCGTTGTCCGTTTCATCTTATGACCCCTTTCAGCTCTGCTCCGTATACTTGAATTCCAATCCAAAGGGCGCAAATTGGCATCAGAAAAGCAGTGAACTACACTGGTACTAAGTCTAGAATCCTTGGCGGAGGGACGTATCCGAAGAGTAGTTGAGATGGCATTCCGAGATCCAACACTAGCGGTTCGGCAGTGCTCGCCTATGAAAGGTTGAGAAAGCAGTGAAGCCCTGTCGACAGCGTATGTTTGTACTGATGCACAAGCTATACATCCAGTCAGCGCTCGGTATTCTGCGATCCCAGCGCAGATGATTACTTTGTCAGGACTGTGTGGGAAAACAGGGGAAACAGAGTTAGGAATGAACGACGCAAGAATGAAAAAGAATGGGTAACACAATATGGAAGCAAAAGAAAGGGAAGGAAGAGAAGAAGAAAGCAGGAGCATATCGGTGAGGAAAACAGGGAACGATATGGAAAATGAGTGGTGGATGAAGAACGAAACAACAGGCAAAGTCCAGCGCGAAAACAAACCAGGAGGGAAGACAGAGAAAGATGAGAGAAAGATATAGGATAGGAGATCTGAAAGACGGAGAAGACGGAGAAGTTACGGTGAGAACTAAGTATACAAGTATACTAGAAA
Source organism: Rhodocollybia butyracea (assembly GCA_015501585.1). Taxonomy (NCBI): domain Eukaryota; kingdom Fungi; phylum Basidiomycota; class Agaricomycetes; order Agaricales; family Omphalotaceae; genus Rhodocollybia; species Rhodocollybia butyracea. Next base: position 58,250 of record JADNRY010000370.1, read on the forward strand.
TCCCAAAACGGAATCAAAAACGGAATGGAAAGAAAAAAAACAGCGTGAAACCCAAAAGAAAAGAAAAAAGACCCTCACCATCTGCATCGTAGGCCCATGCGACCTCACCCCGCTTCCCATTACCCTCAGTCGCAACCGTCAACTCTTCCCAGAGACTCCATTCATCTTCTCAGTTTCATCCCTGCTGTCAGAACGTTCCCCCCGCCACGATTTCGATTTCATTTTCATCTCCATCCGACTCTTCAAGCACATCCTTCAGGCGCATATTCTCCCCCGCCCTCCCTCCTCCCACCCCACCCCGACCCTCAACGAACTCGTCAGAACAATGCCAGGGTGCGCCAAATGGAAATAGACATAGATGAATTCACCTTGGGCTCCGAGAAATAAACCCTTCCCCATATCGCCCAACCACATCTTCGGAACATGAGAAATTGTCTATAGGCTGGGGATGCTGAGTGATAATCAACAGGAATATCGACGTAAGGAGAACGGGGGCAAAAAAAGTGGCGACTGGAAGAGCCTCATGGTGAAGGTAGTCGACCTAGAAGTGTAGAGGCGCCGCAGTGCAATCCATGTCTGCAATTTTTCGGATGCGCCAAATCTATGTACGGGCCATGCCAGGTTCTCGTACAGCACGAAGCACACTGTAATCGGTGACGGCTCCAAGTACGCATTGTACGCGTCCTGCGAGATGATCCATAACAAGGCATCACGGTATAGTTCTGATGGCCGAGGACAATGGAGAGTGTGTACGTAGATGTCGATGAGGAGGAAATAGTATGGGCTGGGTTGTTGGATGTGGTGCTGAGGGAGAGATGGAAGAATAGATTGTAGATGATAGCCGGATCCGGAGAAGAGATAGAACGGCATTTGTGAGTGGGCTGAAGGGAAGCTGTATTCGAGGAGATGATTTCCTAGGGCTGACGCGCCGACGAGGGGTGTGAAGCGGTGCAATCCGAGAAAACAACGACAGCAAGTATTATGAGATGCACAGGATAGAGTCAAAATCAAAACCCGAGAAAAGTCCGCTCGCGTCGCGACCCAGTTCGTGAAAAAAGAAGCGCGAGGAGAACAAGAAGACCGACAAAAAATGGAAAACAGACAGGACAAACATACTTAACACTGGAGTAGAGATTGTCAAATTAAAAAAAGGTCACCGGCACCTGTGAGTTGTCATTTCACAGCTAGCCGTTCTTCAATCCATCATAGCTGGCCATACAGCTAGGTATAATCATCGCGCAGGTTAAAGGTGCAACGTTGGAGTTTGGCATTGATTCGAGTGTAAAAGGTAGTAAGAGCTTGGGCGTCAACTTTTTCGAGTGTAGAGTCGGCATGTCGCATGTGACTCCAGCGCTAAATTTCGATCTCTTTCGATTATTTAGTTGGACAAACCTCAAGTAGTTCTTATGGTGTTCTCTTCTTTCTGCATCGGATCATTGCTACTGGCATGGTGATTCGCCTATCGCGGTCTTGCTTTTGCTTTTGCCTGTTCCGTTGGAACCCAGATGCCTCTTACAATTTAATACAAAGCCTT
>JADNRY010000371.1:0-59573 GCA_015501585.1 Rhodocollybia butyracea
ACTACAATTAATGCCTGGGAGCTTAGTGACCTGCAGAAACGGGATCCTTGATCAAGTTGCATGTTCTGGGGGTGATTGGGTTCCTGCTCTGCCTTCTCCCAATCATGGGTGAGAGTGAAGAAGCACTTTACACTTCTCGATCCCGTCCTCGGCAGTCTTCTCGTTTTAAACCCATCATCTAACTCATCGACTCAGGCTTACCAGAATTTGATTGGACTAACACCAAGCAGCGAACCCAATGTCTGCTACCAATGCGGTCAATCTGGTCACTTTGCTCAATATTGCATATCGGTAATGCCTGATGATGTCCGCCAAAGCATATCCCGCAATCGTTCCAAATATGCTGCACTTTTAACTGAACCTGCTGAACCTCAGCTGCCCCTCCGATGCAGCATGAAGCTCTTGCAGTTATGGACCTACCTCTCACCATTGACCCTGATGCCATGTCCCCTGAAGTACGTGAAGCATGCTCAGTACTGTTACTCTATCAAGGCCCACACTGCAATTCTCACTCCTGATTCATCGGCTCCTTCATCTCCTATGATGCAACAGTGAGCTCTACTCCTAGTAGTGCTAGGAAGAAGAAGAAAAGAAGAAAGGGAAATCATCATTGGGCATGTCTAGTGTTACTCATTCTTTTGAGGAGTTGAATCTTGCAGATGCAGCTACCTTGAGCGAGATTGAGGCGGATGAATATGAAGGTTTTTTAGTCAATTATCTCTTTTCATTTTTACTGCTTTTAGTCATCTGGTGATTCACATTATTGAACAGTTTACTTTCTATGTAGATATAGTTTCTGGGGTGTCTCGACTCAGGGGGTGTGTTGGTATGAGCCGAGACGCTGTACGTAGTTTACGGTCCGTAGTCACATGTTAAATTACTTGCTTGTCTTAATACCACGTCGTCGTTTATCGTTCGCGTCCTTTTGTGGATATCCCGGGTCTAAAGTTTAACACCATGGTGACTTAATTTTTCTCCAGAGTTGCCCGTATGCCTAAGGCTGACCATTTGTATAAAGATCTCGCTAGGCTCTTATTTCCTTTCTTCGTTATCATGCCTCCCTCTCGTACTGGTACTGGCACTGGCACTTCTCATTCTGATAGTTACTTGTCTGCTCGTCGTAGCAATTCCTTACCTCCCAATACCTTTTCATCTACTCGAGTTCAGCTGCGCCCAGTTTTGCTTTGGGATGTAAACCGTTCTATCCCAACCCGTTTCCCTAGCACGTATGATCCCAGTATTACAATTCCAGATCGCTACAGCTATGGGGATCCAGTTCCCGCATCTTGCAAATATTTGACTGACCAAGTCTTATATAATTACACTTCAAAAAAGCTTCTGGCAGGATATAGTCTCAAAGACCATGAATATGTTCTTGCCACCATGTAAGCCTTTTATTTCATCGATTTCTCCTCCCAACTGACTGCTCTCCAGTCCTGCCATTGGAATCGATGCTCTGTATGCAGCGATGCAAAGCAACAGCTCTGATGTGACGCCTGCTTATTGCCATCATCTTGAAAACACGGATCGACCAATGGAATGGTCTCATCTGCACCTATTTCAACGACATCACTTGGACTACAACCAGGAGTTGTGGGGTACTTGACGCCAAGCACACACACTTGTATAGCGCGTACGTTGTTTTCCTTGTGTTCGGCACAGAACTTGGTGCTGATCAAGTTGGACTCAAATTCCAGAGCCCATTTACAAGTCTAACTCACGCAAACGGGCGCTCCAAGATCTCGAGTTTGAGGTCTTGACTAGTGATGTGCCGGCTACGGCTCAGGGCCGTTGAGCCCCCAAAGCCGGCCGTCTTTGAGCCTAGCCTGGCCCCAGCCGTCATAGGGCTCAGAAGGGCTCAAGGCCCGGCTCAGAATTCTCAAAGCCCTGGGCCGGAGCTCAGCGCTTAATGAAGCATAGAGCAGCACGCCAAAAATTACACTACATGTATCATCACTTATGCCCAATTTTACACTCATGGTTTCCAGAGATATGAACAAGGCTGAAAAAAGGCTCCATTAGTGTCAAACAATTTGTTCCACCTATCTGATGAATGTATTGCATTGGCCGTACAGATCCAAATCATCTCAAAAAGCAGGTGTATAACCTGCACACACTCAGAAAGCAACCAGAAAGCCAAAAGTATCATGGTGTAGAGTCCACCGAGGACAGGGAGCTTAGCGCCTCAAGATATGTCTCTTTAGCGCTTGGGCCCCGGCCTGAGCCTGAGCCGGCTTTGAGCCGGCCCTTCATGGGGGCTAGGGCCCGGCTCAGATTTTTGACGAGCCTTGGCCGGGGCTTTTGAGCCGTAGCCGGGGCTTCTGAGCCGGGCCCCAGCCGGCACAACACTAGTCTTGACAGAGGATCATCTGGAGGAGGCATCGGTTGCAAGACAGCTCCAGGACGGGGTTGGTGAAAGTCGGTCAAACCACAGCAGTGCCTCCAAGGATGACTTTTCGCTGTTTGATGGTGTAGTCCTCGGCACGCCTTTCAAACCATTTATGTGTTTTTTGTTCTGACTTGAAGCAATAGCTGATGACAAAGTTACCTTTTATACTGAGCAGCTGTGTTATTCTCACACCGACCTCATATCTTCCTGTGACGATAGGAAACAACTTTGGATCAAGCTCCCAACGGTTGTCCCATATACGACGCCACTCTCGCTGGTGCTTTGAGCCCCCCGCTCACGTCTCTTGTGAAACCAATGCCTAAGTTTTCGAAAGAGGAGGCAGAGAGGAGAAAGAAGACTGGTATGTTTCCTTTAGGTTTTTGTGTGTTTCACGTTCTGAGTTTCTTATGCGCAGATTCCAACCTCGTCTCGTCTGTCTTAGACTCTGCTGAAAAGGGGTATACATTCAGGAACCATTGACCCATCCCGCTTTTGACCTCACCGAGTCTGGACTTCCTCAATGTCTTCGGATTTTCTGTGAGCCTAATGCCTCTGTCAATGCATGGTGCAATATGGGTCACTTGCAGGGAAGCATTGTTGGGACTCTTGTCTTACAGTTCAACGGGGAAGAAGGTATCACTATAGAGGAGTTCGCAGAGCTGCGCAAGAGATCCCATAAATGTGCCTCTTGCTTGTGTTTCTTCTCCTTTGATGCGTATCATACCCATACGCAGTATGATCTGATCTGCAAGAATACGCCTGAACTTGAACTTGGTAAGCCATACAGTCCCCATATCTCTTAAGTTGTACACTATGCCATATTCTGAACAATGGTAAAAAACACTCGTAGTCTCAGTCGTTTCGATTAAGTAATAGAGCACACAGATCGGGTATGGTCGTTAAACTTCGCTTTCCGCGCGCGCTTATATAGTAAGCTATATGTCACATCTTATCGTTTCTCTCCCAACTAGCCCATCATTCCTCATCGTTCCAACTCCAATGGGAGGTTAGGTAGGAGGTAACAGGACGGCCACGAAGTCGAAGTTAACCGCGGTACAGTTACGGTGTACTATGGTAAGCCCTATTCGGAAGTCACAGGCTACAGGCTGTGTCGCCGGTCAAATGGAGCGCAGTGGGGACTATTAGTTGTGAGACCCAGGCGATGAGGATAGATGTATCTCTGTTATTCTACTTGCCCAGTTAGAGCTCGGCCTTATATACTGTGGTAGTACAAAGTATTCCAATGCGACTCGGTTCTGGAAGTTACCAGATTACCCTCATCGGCTCGGCAACTGCAACAGATGGGAAGACTCATATGCCGCATCATCAACATCGTAAAATATCCGATTTTCAAGTTGTATATGGGCCCCATACTTGGCAGGCGGTGCTTACCGTTATGAATGGCTAGCGTTGGGAAAGTGACAACTAGCCTCCGAGTAAGGTGTAACCTTCCTTAGCATACTTTGTAGCAAAGTCAAACTATCTATCGCTTGGCTTGAACTGCACTAGCCAACCATGATCACAGCTAGCTTGATTGGACCAAGCTATTATTGACCATGATATGGGATGCTCTTCAGGTCACGGTTAATTCGTGTCGGTTGTCCAGACTCCAAGCCAGCTATAAACTTTCAGAGTTGTTTCAAGAAGTTTTGAGCCCTACTACGCTTCCTTCACTCGTTTTTATGGCAGTTCCGAGAGATGTGAAAGCTGGTATTATTAACACTAGTAATAACGCCAAGGATGATCATCAACTAGATTGATGTTTCCGTTGTTCTCGCGGCGGCGTGCCACGGTGCGATCATGGCCAGGATATACTTATACTGGTACAGAGCCTGAGGTTCTTGAGCTCCTCGCCTATCTTTAACCTTCCTTCTACCACTTCATGTCTGGTTCTATTTCGCAGCTGGTCTCCGATTTTTATGATACTAGCTTAGAGCACGCCCATGCACTCACTCTACTATACCACTCAATTGGCCTTGTTGCTCAGACGTTTGTCTATGGTTAGTTTCCATGTTTCCATGTATTTCAACTACGGGTATTTAAGCTCAGAGCTAACCATGCATTGGACGGTCATAGGCATTTACACTTGTCTAATGCCAATATCAACATTTGTTATGCTGCAAGTGCTCTTCCCGCCCTTCTTCCATAATAGTATTTAATTGAATCATCTAGGAAGACAGGGCTTCAAACTCCAATACGGAAATTTCTTTTGGCAATGACAATCTTCATGTATTCATTATCCAGCATTCATTGGATTTTATCGGTTGTCAACATGATACAAAGCATTCAGTTTTGGTTTTTGGTTGATCCTTTCAACCCATCGGATAAAGATCCTCCAACTTTGGTACCACTGTTTAGCGCTCTGATTCTGGTCAATGTAAGTAAAGTGCTTGTGCCACAGCACTAGTCTCAGTGCATCATGGGATACATGTTAACTAAACAATCTATTCAATAGTATATCCTAACTGATGGCGTAGTTGTCTGGCGTGCATGGGTATTATGTAACGACTCGAGTTCGAGGGCACTCAAGATCCCGCTGGGCATGTTATTTTGTCTATCCTGTAGGCCAATCCCCATGTTTAACTTCCAGCCCAACTCATTATCATTGACTTTTGTACCACAGTGAGCGTTGCAGCCACAATAGTAATACGAGTACTGCTCACTTCGCCACCTGAGAATAATGCTAGGGTTAGCACAGTGCTGGAACGGGCAATTGATGCTACTCAAGTGGCTAATTTGGTCCTTTCGCTGCTGACAAATGTATCCTCGACATCTATTGTTGGTGTGAAAGCGTGGTATGTTGTAGATCTCAATCTCTCTAGTACTGGTGCTCAGCAGAAATCTACTCTGTAATGAAGGAATTATCGTCAAGATATCAAGAAGGATTTCGAATGCTTGCAAGGGAAAAAATCTAAAGCAGATAAAGTTCTGGTAATACTATTTGAATCAGGTGTATTGTACATTATCTCTGGGTGTGTACATCTAGTTCCCTAAACACTGTAGGATTCAATTGACCAAAATTTACTGTCGCAGATCATGGTTCTCACTGCATCAGTTATACGCCTTCCACACGGGACATTAGGGGACATCTACACCCCCGTCAACTTCCAAATAGCAGTATGTACATGCTTTAGGTTGTTGATTTTGAATTTTTTATTCATTGAGTCTACATTAGGGAATCTACCCACTTGTCATCCTTCTCCTGGTCAACCGAGAGAGCCCTCTGAAGAAAAGCGTGTTTGTGTCAACAATTCCGCTGTCTATACCACACAATAGTCAATCCGGAGATGAATCGCATCTTGCAACAATACATTTTGGGACAGTGGGTAGTACTGCCATGCAGAATGACCTGGAATTGAATACTGTAGAAACAAATGGGACTGTTGACTCTCTTGAACATGAGGAATTGCAATATGATAAAAAAGCAGTAGATGTCCAAGCATGATTTTGTTAATAGTTGACGAACTTAACTCCATCATGTCATCTATGTACTTATGTTTGTGGAAATTTTTCAGGTTGTTGGGAGTTAATCGGCATGGTCCCATTTAGAGACAACCGGGGTCCGGGCTACACATATTGCGTCCTGAATATACGTCCCGGTCATTCGCCTCCGACCTTGCTACGGTAAGCAGTTCAATCTGCTCAGCTCGCATTTTAGGATTTAGCGAACACGAGAGAAGGGAAATACCGGTCTCTATCTCTCGGAGAACCGCAGGCGCCCCACTGATAGTAGCGCATAGGAGGATGTCACTAGACTTGTGTATGCCGACGTTTAGGGATCTTGATGTGAACCACCCGGCCATGATAGGAGTACCGACCATTTGTGGTTCATTTTCATTGTATTGAACTCCTTTGTGTAGGAGGTATGACTTGGTAAAGTTTTGTATCGTGAATCTGACAACTTCACCCTTTAGATGAGTGATACCTCCCGATGATCGATCGTTGCACAACCCGCAGGAATTGTGAGGATTCCGGCTAATATAGGCCTAGAACTGCTGGTATATGCATGATAAGAACAATCGTGAGGCGCATGGCCTATGCAACTTCCAACATTAATATTTTTAATCCCCGACTCTGACCGAAGGGAAGGGAGGGTCTTGTCGGTGTCAAATGAGTGTTGGATTCTTCCAAAACCGCCAGATCGGGTATTTCTTTCCCACCTGATGTTCAGCCGCGATGCCGGTTCATCCATTTGGCAAGTCTTCTGATCCCGATTTGATACGGTCATCGCCTTCTCATACTAAGCTTAAGTATGTTGCTGTGCAAGTGCCGGTATAGCCGCTATTCCAGTTACGCCTAGTTACGCCCGTCGTCTTATCTCGTTCTACCTTCATAGGCATGCTCTCATGAGTCCAAGGCATTGTAATTGTGATAACTAATTTAAAGAGCTTGGAACAAGTGCATAAACTTGCCGATTTGTGCTATTTGCCAACTAAGTCCCAAATCTTCAAGATTTCATTCACATTTCAAGATGGTCTAGAGACAATGGCGTCAGCGTATGGAAAGCCGAACTCAATGGTTAATACAATTTGTGGTGAGTTTATTTCAGATGGGCTTACCAACTGGAATGCCAGCTCCTAATAACGGACAGACCACAAGCGTGCTGACATCCCTGATAGCCGAATGGAATATGCTCCCCTTCTGTGACCACACAAAGGCCCGGCCTTTCCCTGAGGCATCTGGGGATGCCATACGTCTGATCTTTGCTGCGAACACCTTGCTCTCAATTACAAACCTGCTGGTTCACTCATGAGTCGCCGCAATGGCAGTTGTTTCAGAAGTCTTATGACTGCTATCTAATCACATCATGTGCCAAGTACCAAATCCGCTATGTTGCGATATTTAACTGATGATCCGGTATGCGGGATAGTTGCCACTATCCCGATCTTCGTGCTACAGCCATCACCTTCATTTGCTAGTAAAACCTGCATCTTGCTTTTTCCGCCTTTGTCTTACCCCGTCAACGACGGCCACTGACCTTGAGGATGTCTTCGTTAGAATCAACTTATGCTGCAGTTCGTAACTCCATACCAGTGTGGCTTCAAATGAATGAACCTCTTGTAGTTGAATTGAATTTAAAAAAATTAACCACTGCAGTTCTAAATTCAATACCTTCATGTCCGCTTGATGTTACGACAAAATCAAAGGCAATTAAGAATATTCTGGATGAATTGCCCTCAATTCTGGCCCATATGCGTCGTCTTCCTGTAGAACAAATCTATGTTGCGTGTGCTAAAACTGTTATTGTGACATTTGGTACTGAAATTTCGAGAGCAATAATGAAGTCCTTTCCAAGAGAAGTAGTTGAACGTGCCAGTCATCCTTTTCTCAACGTACAATTTCTTCCTTGCTTGGTAAAGTTATTGGATGATATAGAACCTGAGACTATTGACATGCTCAAACTTTACTTCAGAATTCATTACCGTGAAAAAGCATCAGTGTATATTTCAACGTCAGATCATGGCTTTGGTTCAATGCAGTCGTTGAGCCTGAATCAACTTATTGCACGATGTATTCAGAGAGAATTTCAGTCGTTGTATTATTTGTCATTTGAATCACTTACTGATACCTACCTTAGTGAGTTAACATTCAGCAATGAAATCGCTATGGACACCCCCTTTGACCATGAGGACATGGTTCTTGCAATTTTCATAGTACGAGGCTTCCCTCAATTCCTTCTCACTACAATAAGTACTCAATTGGCAGAGTTTGCTGCTACAGGAGAAGCAAAGTTAAGTAGAACTGAACATCGCCGCCTTGTGCAACTTGCCACACGGAGGGCTCAACGTATTTCAAGGGCCAATGCATCTGTCAACACAATATCAAATGCTTCAGAGGTATGGCCTCAACCTGTATCTGATGAGACAAAATTGACTTGTATTCGATCTTACTGTGAGTCAATGAAGTATATCCCTCTTGATTGCTGTGCATGTTGCGGGAGTGAAGATCGACTGAGGACAGGATCATTTAACCTTCTTGTAGACACTCCATCATTGGATATACTTCGTGTAAAGGATGAATGGATCCTTAGTCGCACGCCCCAATGGCGATTCACCTATATTGACCGATCTTTGGATGGCCTTCTTTTGGAACCTAAAGGCATACGCCTTTCTTCTTGTTCCTCTGATGCAGTTGAAATCTACTTGTGTGTTGAATGTAAAGGTGCACTGAGCCGATCTACTATGCCACGTTTAGCCCTGAACAACTGTCTGTATCGAGGTGAGTTGCCACCTGAGTTGCAAGACCTTACATGGGTTGAAGAAATGGCATGCAGTTTGTATCGTACCACAGCACACGTTGCACGATTATATGGATCTTCCTCCCCAGAAGATCCCCTTCAACTGCATGGAAATACCTGTGCTCATCCAATGAAACTGTTTGAAAATGCCACCACTTTGCCATGGGCTCCATCAGATTTAAATGATTTGATAAGTATTGTCTTTATTGGACCACGGAAATTAAGGAAGGATGATATTGCCAAACTTAAGCATTATTTTGTACGGAAGTCAAAGATCAAGCTGTTCCTTGCTTATTTGAGGAAACATTCCCGCTTGTATTCTGGTCTACCTCCAGTTGATGATCGAATCTTGGCCATGTATCCTGAAGAAGGTATCCTTCCTGGATTGCTTGAAAGAATAATTTACGACCATGAAAGCGACCCTGTGTCATTGTTTGAGGAAGAAACTTCAAGCTTTGATGAACATCCAGCAGAAAATCTGTCCAATTCTGATCTTCTCTTGGAAAAGTTGGGTGTCTATAGTCCTGAAAGTGACACTGTTCCTGGTCGATTCAAAACATCATCTGCACTAAGAAATATTGCTTTGGCTTCAGACCCAAACCATGCGAATCTTGTCAAATTTGATTGTGACCCCATCCCTGAGTACAATAATCGAGATCTGTTTCCTGGAATGTTTCCTACTTTATATCCCTTGGGTATTGGGGGTTTTGAAGATCCTTGCCAGAGTCCCTCAGTTTCACTTGAAGCACATGCAGAGCACTTGTTGGACCAAGCCAATTGCAAATTCCGGTATCATCACTATTACATCTTTGTTGTGTTGAACCTTATTCAACGGCGTAAAGCACATCTTCATACTGCATTTTCCATAAAGTCCTCACGTTTTTCTCATATTTCTTCTGCACTGTTATCTGTGTCACCTCAAGTGCTATCCAATCTTTCCAATCATCTCAAAGATGAGTACAATCCTGCATTATTTACCGATGATGAGCAACGGGCCATGCTGCTCTTGAAAGAAGTGAATACAATCTCAGCAAAAATACCAGGTTCGCAAGCATCAAAAATAAATGCTCGACATCAAATTCACAATTACTATGGCTACTTTGGTCTTGCACATTTATTTCTTACATTAAATCCTTCTGCAGTTCACAGCCCTATTTTCCAGGTGATCTATGGTGATGACTTGGTCAATCTGGAAGATCGGTTTCCTGAAATACCAAAGAAAAGGTCAGATCGTGCATTTAGAGTTGCTGAGGATCCTGTTGCTGGTTGTGATTTTTTCATTTACATGTACCGTTGTATTTTTCGTGATCTATTTGGTTGGAATTTTGATCAATCTAAACCCTCAGATAAGGGAGGAATTTTTGGCGTACTGCGAGCATTTTATGGTACAGCCGAATTGACTGAACGAGGACAATTTCATGGACATTACCTTATATGGTTGCGCGGAGGGCTAAATCCCTCACAGATTCATGCCAAAATGAAGGCATCAGATGAATATCGTGATCGATTTCTGAGTTTCTTTGAAGGTATAATATACCATCATCTACCTAAGAGTGATACTCCAATTGATGTTCTGTATGAACCTTGTGTTGAAATGCCTCCCTTTCCACCTTTAACGGCAGATGAAGGCCATGAATTTTATCAAGAAGCCTCCCTCTTTGAGTGGGAGTTGATGTTTGAAAGTGAGCATAAGAAGATTGGAGAGCGTCATCAAAGGCATCGCTGCCGTCCTGTATGCTTCAAAGGAAGGTCCGCAGCTGATGGATGTAGATTCAATTATCCGCATGAAATTGTCCCAATATCCACATTTGATTCTGAAACCAACTCTGTCATTTTTTCTCGGCAAGAGTCTGATGTGAATGGTCATAACCCAATACTTCTAGTATATACCCGTCATAATCATGACCTGAAATGCATCTTATCAGGTAAAGCTGCCAAGGCAGCAATGTTTTATATTTCTGATTACATCACAAAAATGCCTTTGAAGACTGAACAATTACTTTCGTTACTGTCGAAGGCAGTTGCATCAGTCACACAAGATGATATCTTTGAAACTGAGGTTGGAAAGGCCAAACGCCTGTTACACCGTTGTCTTACACATTTTGGCAGAAGTCAGCAAATACATGCACAGCAAGCAGTTCGGTATCTGCGCCAGATGGATGATACCATGTACTCGCATAAATGTATCCCAATGCCTTCAGCCAATTTGATGGCATTTATTCAAAAAATGTATGCACCAATTTTACGACAATTTGAGGTTGAATTTGATGATGACGAGGATATTCCTATCCAGTTGTTATTTGATGGAGAAGGGAAAATTCGCCATTGTAATCAAGTTCATGACTACTGGTACCGGTCCTCCGACTTGGATGATATTACATTTTTTGATTTCATTCGGCACTTTACATGTGATAATAAGAGTAAAACACGGACAGTTAATACACCTCAGACCAGAGCGGGGGTTCTATCACGATACAGTCTTTGTGAAGGACATCCATATTACAAGACTCATGAGCTTGTTCGCCATACTTTTATTGAACAAGGTGATATTGGACAAGAATTAGTCCCCAGGGTTATTGGCATGGCCATTCCAAGGAAAAAAAATCCTGCCTATGCATTATTTGCTCTTGCACATTTCAAACCCTTTTCTGTGCGTACTCCACTCATTGAGATGCCAGTCAACGATGAGTTTGTCTCCTACAACTTCAGTCCATTTGCAATAAGTATAATGAATAACTGGGAAGAGATACATGAATGTCAGGATGAGCGAGAAGCGGAACGTATTCGGAAGCAGGCACAGCAAATGAAGGGATCTAAAAACTCTGTGTCATTGCAGAATTCACTGCTGGATGATCCCTACCACAATGTGGATGAGGATGCCGATTTCATTGATTCGCGTGTTACCTCTCAAAAGAGGGCCAGTGATCTTGCATTGGCACGGGAGTGTAACCTGCTACATCGAGATCTTATTCTATCAAAATGGCTACAACTGCCTGCTGACATTGTGAGGATCAATCTGAAGAATATTGCAGATTCTTGTAATGCCTTACCACGAATAACTTCTCAGCTGGAAGCAAGATGGAAATTGCAAACAAAGACCCAGAGTAATCTCATCACCGATGCGAGAAAGTCCAGGTCAATGCCTCATAATCAAACAAGACAACGCGCTCCACTAACATAACTTACAATTAAACGGAAGGATCTTTGAAAAAACTTGGAGCAGGGGAAATAAAACACATAACTGGAAGGTGTAATATTCTGTCCACATTGATTTCACTCCATTATCATGTCAATGGAACGAGCAGTGACAGAGATTTCGATCAGCAACAACCGATATTATCTTTCTGGCCATGCATCGCAGACAACTGCCTTCTCGAATATTACTCTTCCAATAATTGAATCACAGAAACGGGGAACTCACCACGTTCACACCCTGTTACTACATGGTCAGAAGTTGCACAACTTGACAAAATAGTTAATGTGTGTTGGGGGCAATATCTTGGTGGATACATAGCTGACATCATTTCAGCAGTGGGGCGGTGTGTGGCTCCTTGAACGTAGATCAGGAAATACAAAGACGTAGAATCAAGTCAAGGATCATCGCAGAAGAAGGGATCATGCAAGTGATGACTGAGTAAAGTTGGCATGTACTGTAATTGATAGTTACGATTGTATCTGCTTCGTTGACTTAGCCTAGCTAGCTGTCTTTTGTGAAGAGAATACTCGTTCACGTATAAAGCCTAGTGGGCAGGGTTCAAGGGACCCTCGTGTTCGATTTTTTTAAACTACGATCCTTTGCAGTGCGGTTTCCGGCCCCTTGTAATCATAACATTGTATAAGTCGCAGAAAATCCTTTCACCTACTTTGAAACAAGGAGTTCAGATACAGAAATTTCTATCTCTGGTAATGAATTGTAGACTCCCGGACCTTCTTCTCACCCAAATCCACCCCGCAGACCATGCTTGAGCTTTGCCATAGACCGGCAACCACACGGCATCACGCGGCAAAGGCTCGGAAGGGTCCATCAAACCCTCGCCACAAGGCTAGCGTTGACTCGGTAAAATCATGCATGTCAACTGACCAAAACTGATGACCTCACCCCAACGACTACGCCGCGACACGGAGCGCTCAGAAAATGGTACCTAAGTTCTCCATTTCAAAAACCTGGTTCGCCATGCATCAAATATGGCACGTAGATTGTGAGGCAGACGTTTGCATCTGAACTATGATGGAGATTGGACCTATGTAGTGACCATTGCTAAGTATGTAAAGCAGGTGTTAATCTTGTAGTCGGGGATTGCTGCGCAGCAGCGTTAAGGATATCTACTGTCGGCCGCCTGAACTTGGACCCGATGCTTATTTGGCTTCTCAGTTCTGCCAACGTGAGTCCTCTCGTTATCCTGACTGCGAGTGAAGAAACTTTTATTCGTGCACTACTACTAGTAGTTTCGCAAGCCGGAGTGCAATATCACCTGGGCGAAAATTTGGCGAAAATGCCTTGGAAAATGCATTTTCGATCTTGACCCGCGCCGACGCACTCGGCATGACACAGGAGGGATTGAGTGCCGGGCAGCCGAAGATATGATGCGGAACATCGGACATCTAAATCAAGATAGCCAATCACACCACAGCAGTGACATTCATTGTACCCGCGTACACGATTTTTTTTACCTATCAAATAGCCAATCAGGCTGCAGCAATGACCTATGATATAGGTATAACACCTTCTTCCGTGTCGCCGAAGCCATACTAAGCCCCCATGTCTTCAAGTTCTCCAGAAAACGAACACTCTATAACAGTGCGATCATTTGGTTTTGCTGGTACGCAGAACTCCACGTGTCCGAAGTTTCTGTTTCTCATAGTGCTCGTTGCAGATTTATGGAAATCGTTATCGTGGGTGGACCGGTTGCTTGCGCCATGTGTTCTCCTCGCCATGATTATTGGCGTTGTCATCGGGAACTTCGCCGAGGAGGGCGTGAACCATACCTTCAATGGTAGTGCGCAGTGGAACGGGGTTTCTATTCGTAAGCTGGGTTGTTGGATAATACTCTCGATACTTACTATGTGACAGCTATACTGGTTGGCCTGCTTCTCATGATATGGCCCGCACTGGCTAAAGTTCAATGGGAGCATTTCGTGGATCTCTTCCATGGAGGTAACGAAGAGCTACAACATACTGATTCCTCGATTTATTTTCTTACGCTTATTAATAGCTTCTGTATGGGTCCATATCGGGATATCGTTTGTCTTGAACTGGATTATTGCCCCACTTGTCATGCTCGGCGTTGCATGGGCGACGTTACCGGAGGCGAGTCTGGCTGAGGAACGGAAAGGTGTTATACTTGTTGGCGTTGGTAAGTCTTCCAGGACCCTTCCCTTTCCTCCGATGGCTTACTTCTTGGTAGCTAGATGCATTGGTACTATATTGTTCCCCGGGCCAGCACTTCTAACTGTTGACTCATGTGCGTACTAGCGATGGTGTTGATTTGGAACGAAATTAGTCAGGGAGATGCCAACTATTGTGCCGTGCTAGTCGTCTTCAACGCATTATTACAGGTGATATTGATTCCTATTCGCGTCTTTCCCTTCTTCTGAGCTGACTCGAGTATTGTAGATCGTTCTGTTCTCACCCTATGCTGTTCTCTTCCTAAATATTCTCGGCGGCCCTTCAGAAGGGCCATCTCTCGAACTGAATTATACCTCTGCGTCACGAGCAGTTGGCATTGTAGGTGCACTGTTCACTGCGAGCCATCTGGAATTAACTTGTTATCATAGTATCTTGGTATCCCTCTAGCAGCAGGGCTTGTCACACGTCTCGTTGTTTTACACACCTTAAAACCAGCAGGCGTGAAGCGGTTCTTTCAAATAATCGGCCCCATTGCGCCACTTGGATTATTGTACACCATCATTGTTTTATTTGCGAGCCAGGTTCGTGACCATTAATAAGTATACTCGGGATTTTCATCCTGATACGTCGACTTGCAGGGAAAGCGCATCATCGACGACATTGGCTCTGTCTTCCGTATTTGTGTACCGTATGCCTATGCAGCTAACGTCAAGTGTGCGCAGTTACTGACCACTAGTTATTCTATAGACTCATATGTTACTTCACCATCGTTTGGACGACCACGTTTTTTACTTTCTGGCGCCTATCGCGGAGCTCTCTTGGACGTAATCTTGGAGGATATGAGATGGCTGTTACACAAGCGTTCACGGCGGGGTCAAATAATGTATGATTTATCCCCCGGCTTTTCATTGAAGGAAGCTGCCTTGCTCACACTTGTCTACTCAGTTTGAACTGGCCATCGCAGTAGCGATTGCATCGTTTGGACCGGAGTCTCCGCAGGTTTTGGCTGCTACGTACGTGTTTTGCCTGCTTGTCCTTTTGAAGTGAGCTCATGCTATCGTGGGGCTATAGACTAGGTCCGCTAATAGAGGTTCCTGTTCTGCTGTGTTTGAGCTACCTGGCGCTCTGGCTGAGAGAACGACTGGATTGGGTTCCGCTTCCTGATCACTCTTCGGAGATGGAGATGGAGAAGGAGAAGGTTTAATGAGATTTACATGATGTTATGCAAACGACAATAAAAGGATCCTGGTCCATATTTCTTCCTTGTAAAATGGAGGGGGATCGTAGATTATTATGATGAATGGCGGAGGTGACAATGGCTAAGAAGTAATGTTAAAGTTGGAGCATAGAGAGATATAGCAGACGTACGTGAATCGCGCAGGATTAAAGAAAGATGGTCCATGGATCTTCCTTATACTCTTCGACCCAACCCTTGATCCCTCCATCTAAAATCAACGCTTCGCAAACATCTGCCTTTATTCCCTGCTCGTTCAGTGCATCTTGGAACCAACCAGCCGCGCGCACTCCCCTTCCCGTGGCTGAACAGCTCTGGCAGTGAAAAACCACCTGCTTGTATCGGTACAGAATGGGGACTAGTCCGGACAGCGTAGGGTAGAAAGAATGTGCTGGGAGATTGATTGCGCCTTTGATAAAAGCAAGCTGGATATATATATATAAGTGTCGCATTCGCTACTGATAGTTGGTAAATCGGATTCAGGATACCTCGAAATCTGTTCTTCGAACATCCACGACTTGTATATCTCGATCGCCCTTGGCAAGACGTGCGTGGAGTTCTTCACGAGAAATACGGTTTGGAGAGGATACAGGCGACGGGAAGGCCGCATGCCAAATGGTAGTATCAGTGGCCATGGATGTGTTGGGAGGACAAGTGAAAGTGGCAAATCGACTGAGAATGTACTTATAGCGGCGCGGCAGCTGAACCATGGAAAGATGTGAACGATCTTATTTGAAAGGAGGTATAGAGTACCCAATCGGAGCAGACAAGTGACCTTCCATCGGAATAACATTTCAATTATTCATCTACACGCTAATCCTTAGATGTCCAGTTCGCTATGAAAGGAAAAATAGAAAGAGATACTGGCGAACAAAGTCAGAGAATCTTTGATTGATGCTGCTAGCAACCAGCTCAAAACCAGCTTGTCCAAGGAAAGCTTCCAGCGCGAGTTTAGCGTTTAAAGAACGGATCTTGTTGCACAAGTACCTTGATGTTCGAGTCAACATCGATGAGCATGGGCAGAGCTGGCTGTCCGCATCCGCGTCCTCGTTCGACGTTCGACTTTCCCTTCCGTCCCGACGTCGAGCCGAAATCGGCACACCCTCATGACGTCATGAGAAATAGCGAGCGCTTATTTAGACGCTGCTCTTTCCTTCGTCGCCGGATGTCGTTGACTTTCATACCGCGTAAAGTAGGCAAAAATGCTGGCCAAAAGACGCCGACAGCCTCTATCTCAACTTCGGCTTCTGCGGTCGGACTGGTCAAAGGAAAAGCCCCAGCGACTATTTTTCCGTCTCGCGAAATTTCAACAGCGCCGTCGCGAACGGATGAGAATCTCTCCATAGCAGAAGACCTTGCTATATTAGTAGCACTTTCCTTGTCAGATTATGCACTCTGGGCAGATGGAGACCTACGGAGACGGATGGAAGAAAGTGCAGAAGAATGTAAGTTTTTTGACACAAGTATCTACGTGTATTCAACCTCACTGACCAGTTATTCCTCTCAGATATATTCTCAAACACTCCACGTTAATCCAAGACCACTATGCTCACACAAAGACCCACCCGAAATTACAATTGCCTTCTGAGAGTTTGATAGTCAAAGCTATACGGAAACACGCTGATGATGAACTCGAGGTTAGAATGGTTCTTTCAGGACCAACGTGGTCGAACTGGGGCTCTTCATCAACGTCTTCGAGCGCTCAGACGGATGAAGGGATGTATGAGGTCCGATGTAAGGGAAGAACCGGAAAGCTGGATCTAGAAGGTGGGTATACGAGGAATTACTGGGAGAAAAGGACAGTTTATATTGTGCGAATAGCGTTCTTTTTCTATGAAGACACCGTACTCAACATTTCTACAGGAGAATATTCCTTTGTCGTACCGCAGTGTCCCTGGAATCTATCGCTTCATTCGCAGTATCCACCCAGCTTCAAATTCCGCCTCTGTTCCTCATGTTCAACGAATATCTTTCCCGCCCCACCATCTTGATGTCGACACCGACTCTTCGACTCTGCAGCACAAGTCGAGTACCAAATGCAAAGGATTCGCATTCGTCGTCTTTTCCTCTCTCGACGAAGCTGAAAGCATAACTACGGCGTGGAATTGGGACCGTCGTATCTCTAGTACATCTCCAGCTCCAAATCCAGCAGCGTCTTTTGCTGCGTCAACTCCATTATTATCGGAGACGACGAGTACTTCTATCTCGGAGGCTCAAAAACACGGATTCCGCGCACTCTCTAAACTTCGGTGGGACGAGTTGAAGAAAGAATACGTGGCGTGGAGGCAAACTCTCTTGGACGAAGCCTTCGCAGCGCAGGGTACAGAGCCTCCTACCGAATATCATCACGAGTCCGCCGAGTACCCCATCGAAGATGTAATCGACGAATTTGAAGGAGACGAACAGAACCAGATTGAAGACATCCTAACCCTTTCCTCTCCCTACCCACCCGACTGCCTCCTTTTCATTCGCAACATCAACCCATCCACAAACAAAACAACCCTACGCACGCTTTTCGGGAACGCCTTATTAGCCAACGGGATGAATTCCCAAGATATCGACTATGTTGATTATACGAAAGGAATGGACACCTGCTACCTGCGTGTTTCGTCCCCTTTGTCCGCTCGTGCACTGGTAACTTTTTTCGGTGAACGTCATTTGGTGCAAAGCGATGCGCTAGACGGTACTGGCGCTCAGGAGGGAGGGAATTTCATACAGGTCGAGCTGATGCAGGGAAAGAAGGAGCAGGTGTATTGGGAGAAGGTGCCGGAGAAGATTAGGTACGAAGCAGTTCGGAAGGCTGTTTCGGCGGAGAATGGTGCCGTATCCTCGTCGATATCTGTGCCGTCCAAATCTAGTATTCGTGCTGACGCCCAAACTTCGGCACCTTCAGTACCACCAACCACCCCATTATACTCAACATCCGCGCCGTACCCACTGAATTGCCTCCTCTTCGCTCGGAACGTCCATCCCGGAACCAACAAAACCACGCTCCGCACGCTCTTCACGAATGCGCTCCCTCATTCTCGGGACTCTCGTAATCATGACGGTACTCATATTATCGGTGGTATCGACTACGTGGATTACACAAAAGGAACAACTATCTGCCATCTTCGGCTTTCGTCCTCCTCGGACGCCTCGTTCCTTGTAGAGTATTTCCGGGAGAATCTTGTTGTGCAAGCCGGGCCTTTGGACGACGGTGCTTCTAGTTCCAGCGCTCCTAACGTGGGTATGGATACGTCGGATACGCCACTCACGCATACGCGGATCTTGGTAGACCTTGTTCAAGGAACTCGGGAGAAACTCTATTGGGAGAAGGTGCCTCTCAAGATACGGCAGGAGGCTGTAAGGAGGGCTACCGAGGCTGGTTTACGTGCTACGTCCGACAGTGTCTCCGTCATACCTTCTCCTCTTTCTACTCCTACTACGCCGATCTCTACCGATTCCATCCACTTGGATACACCTGCGTCTGAAGATAGATCATCCTCATCGCGCATGCCACCCCCGCCGCCTCCGTCGAAATCGAAGACGAAATCATCTGCGAAGCGAAAGCGTGGTACTATGGTGTCGGACGCTGATACATCCATCGGTGTAGGTGTCGCTCCACACCGTACCAAGGTGGATAGAAAACGGCCAGCTGTGAAGGGCGTAGACCGTGTGGATGGTGTGTATACGGATGCGGGTGATGTCGGGAATGGAGGAGTAGGGGATATACAACCTTTAGTGGGTGCTAAAACAGAGGAAGCGTCTTTGGGAAGCGGCAAACGGAAAAAAAGGAAGACGAAGAGGGCTTGATTATGCGGGTGTTATGCTATAGCAGTTTCAATTATCCCATTATGCTGGCCATAGCTCTGTGTTCAAATCCCACTAACTCTCCTGACTTATAGTGTTGAAATTTACTGGGATTATTTGAACGTGCTCCTTATCTGGGATCTCTATCTCTCGAGTTCACATCCTCCCTCTTAAATTTTTCCTCCTCCTCATTTGATTTACTTGCAGTCCTTTGAAATTGCGAATCAGTGCGAGTTCAAGTATTGTGAACGCACTACGTAGGTTGTACGTCGTCCGAATGATTCCTTGTTGCAGCAATGAATAGGCAAATGCACCTATTGCTCTTTTTACGATGCATGACCAAGAATCTTCCCTTAATTTCCACCTATCATGCAGCACATCTCCTGCTACAAACGTCCCTTGATTATGAAGTGAATACCATAAGGATGTGTATTCTTGCTTATGCTGACCTTCAAGGCAGAAAAAAGAAGTATCATACAGTCTGACGTTACCTCCCAGTCATCCGACGTCTGACTCTCCGTTCTTGTAGCTCTGAGGAGACGGAGGGAGGCGGCATCGTTTCATTGACAAGGCAAGCTACCGGCCCATCGAAATAATTTCTTTCTCTGCCCGAATCATTATCTTTGCCATTCTGATTCTCTCTTTTTTTAAAATCAAAAAAAAAAATGATCCAGACAAGTGTCAATGCCAATAGATGCCAATGTCAAGCACAAGCGAGCACACAGCCGAAAGTAACAGAGTTGCAAGCCCATCAACAAGCCCATCACCTCATACGCCCGGTAGACTTATATAGTAGCCTTTGACATGGGGGGTGTGATGGCGTAGGGAGTTATCATAACAATCCGCTATTGTACAGTAGCGCAATAAAAGCGCTATATTTCATCTGACTTTGATGTACAGAGATCTCTCGGGTACCAGAAAGCTGGTACCGAGATCACGCGTATGCCGCCTCCCGAACATATGCCGCCTCGAATATCGCAGCCTCCCGAACACTGTTTCTTGCTCAACTCCAGCACTCCCTCACTCTCTGGTAGCTTTCGCGCCGTTATAACCTTTACATACTTGCCTCATAACTGTAAATGCCCTTATGTACAAGGTTGTGTACATAAGGGCATGCACAGTGACCCGCCGTACAGATAAGTCGTTGCATCGTCTTCTCCAATATACATAAGTGGTTACAAACAAACAAACTCTCTCGAACGTTCAAACCACTGTTTGGCTTTGAGAGTGTGGCCTATAAGACACAAGAGGCCATCTCATCTTCAATAGTTGCAGTTAATAGATGATATACTGCTCACATATTGTAATATCCAGGAGCTTGAAATGTATAGCAGCCATGGGGGCCCTCTATGTAACATATAGGGCTAGTATTATCTAGTGGTTGTGCTGAACGATGAGGAGAGCTGTGGATGGAATCGTGGGAACGTACCGGAAAAGGTTGCCGGTGCTCCCGCTCGTTGTTCCAAACGGTGAGCAAAGGGAGGGGATAATTTCCGATTAGGAGCGAACATCGCGGAAGCTCATGGGGAGGTGTAATTGTTCCTTCTCGAGTGAGATTTACATAAAAATATACCCCAAGGAGCTTGAAATACTCTTTCCTTTGTAAAGATGTGCAGTAAAAGTCGTATTCACTAGCCAAAACAGTTTGCTCCAGAAGGAACGAGTTTACTTACGAGCTTGATATAGTGGTAATAGACTTTCGTATGCTATATCAACATAATATAGTAAAATTAGAATTATTTACCAACTTCAACAGTCTCAAGAGGGTAATAGGTCTTCAAGGATCAAACCAAGTGCAACGACTTGGATGAATGTAAGTAAGGTCATGTTAAGATTGTCAGACCACTCCAGTAGAGCCAATTTTAATGTGTAATAAAGGACTATTATAGATTGTCTCATTGTCCAAACATGATGACCGTAGTACAAGTTGTTCCTTCTTGAGCTCGCTGTTTTGCCTAGTGAATACGACTTTTACTGCATCTCTTTACAAAGGGGAGGATATTTCAAGAACCTTGTGGTATATTTGTATGCAAATTTTGCTCTAAAAGAAACGATTGCACCTTTGCATGAGCTTCCGTGATGTCCGCTTTTAATCAGAAATGATCCCCTCCCTCTGCTCGCCGTTTGGAACAACGAGCAGAAGCACCGGCAAATTTTTCCGGTACATTCCCACGTTTCAATTCGCGGCTCTCCTCGTCGTTCACCATGACCACAAGGGATATTTGGCCCTAGTATAAACTACATAGAGGGCCTCCATAGCCTCTATACATTGTAAAATACTAGATACTTACACCATGCAAGCCATAGATGATCTATTAACTGCAACTATTGATGACGAGATGGTGAGACAAGCAAGAGGGCAATAAGGAAGACTCCAGTGGGTGGTATACTAGGGTCGTTCAAAGCTGGAGCAGCGTCGCTGACAATGAGGGTTCAAGTATCTGATACTTCCATATGGAGAGCCTGTACCATAGTGCTCTTCAGGAAGCTCAAGTCCATCAACTGTATGCCTTTGCTTCTCTGGCACTGTTTCTCACAATTTTTCAAGTCATGAGATATGTATGGGTTATAACAACATGAACTTCATATAAAGTTACAAGGAATGGAGCACTGGACTGGGGCAGAAGATAGTTTGCTCGGGAGGCGGCGCAAATTAAGGCGCGTATGTTCGGGACGGCTTACGCGTGATCTCGGTACCATCGGTACCCAAGAGATCTCTGTACATCAAAGTCAGACGAAATATAGCGCTTTTATTGCGCTACTGTACAATAGCGGATTGTTATGATAACTCCCTACGCCATCACACCCCCCATGTCAAAGGCTACTATATAGGTCTACTGGGCGTATGAGGTGAAGCCCATACCTTGAAAATGTCTAGCTGTCCCCAAATTATTCCGCCGGTGTCATTTTGTGCTTTCGAGCATACTGTCGAAGCGCAAAGAATTTTAAATTCGGCCGTAATCTGACAATTACTACTAATAAAATAATATCATACAAGCTTGCCAGTACTCAGAGTCCGACAAGGCGGACGGCTTCTTCCTGTACCAGAGGCCGGAGAGCATCCCTAAGATAAATTTGATGTCTTGACTTTAATCAGTTGGTGAGAGGACCAAAGTAGCTACTCTGTATAACCTTCCGCTGATCCTACCAAAAAACTCAGAACTTTCTTGCACTTCCATGCTCTTCACAAATGGCAATTTTTAAATCAGAACAATCAGAAAAATGTCCATCCCAAACAGGGTTTCATTGAGGGTGGATTTAAGAATCACACTCCGGGGGTGGACTCAGAGGAAAGTGACCGGTATGGTTTTCGTTACTTAGTTTTGTCAAAGTGTACTATGTACTTGTTGTTTTTTCTCCCCCAGCACGCTGCAGTCTACCTTCCTCTTTGCGGTTGAGCTCGCTGTAGCGTGGCTGTGCGGGGCCGGCTGTTCCTCATGGGACCAGGTGGGACCCCGCCTTAGGGCGGAGCCGAGTACTAATTTATCTATCTATCTATCAAGCAATCACGCAACCAATCACGCAACCAACACACAACTGAAGCAAACTAATTTCCTTGAAGTCACCGATTATGGGAGCCGGCTTGAACTTGGCTCGAACATATCCGCACTTCCACCAATATATCCTATATACGTAGAAAATTATCATACCTCATCTTGACCTCACCCCGCCGCCACTCTATGGGTAAAGTACTACAGTGGAGTTACGGTGAATGCTAGTGGCGTTCCATTGCAAACTTGAAGGTATAAAAGGCCTTAAGTTGAAAATGCACCTCCAACTACAACAATGGACGCTTCTGAAGATATCGACTCCTTGACTACTTTCTTGATGCCAAACTTAGAGGAGGCGGTTTCTATTTTCCCCGACAATGGCA
The DNA here is from genome assembly GCA_015501585.1 of Rhodocollybia butyracea. Taxonomy (NCBI): domain Eukaryota; kingdom Fungi; phylum Basidiomycota; class Agaricomycetes; order Agaricales; family Omphalotaceae; genus Rhodocollybia; species Rhodocollybia butyracea. Next base: position 22,875 of record JADNRY010000371.1, read on the forward strand.
TGAATCCTCATTACAATGAAATTCAGCCACAGGCTCGAGAATGGATCAATCGTTTCAGTAAAACGGTATATGGTCCCAAGATGCAGGCATTCATGGACAGTTGCAATTTTGAAATTCTCGGCACCTTCTGTTATCCTTACGCAGACAAGGATGGCTTGCGCGCAGCTATGGACCTTGTAAGCTTGATTGATATAAAGTATACTATGTCATCAAACCATGGATTAACCCTTTCTATCACAGCTTAATATTATGTGGTTATATGACGAGTACACCGATATCAAGAATGGTCGGGATGCCAGGGAAGCTGCTGTTGTTGTTCAGCATTCGTTAGGCAACCCTGAATTCGACGACAGATCATGGTTGTGTACCGTGATGAAAGAGTAAGTGAACCGCACCACTTTAAGTTTTTAATGAATTGTCCTTACTATGGCTTGTAGTTTTAACGCGCAGCATATCAGCCGTGCTGGATCCAATAACGCTTCCCGTTTCATTGACCACTTTTGCACGTATACCACTCTTGTGGGCAGAGAGGCTGAAGTGCGTGAATTGAACGAGGTCTTAGACATTCGTGAATATATTGCCATGCGCCGGGAGATTAGTGGTGTTCGTACAGCCTTTGATCCCACCGAGTATTGCTTGAATGTCAATCTCGCCCCAGACATTTACAATGACCCAGTCTTCATCAGCGGATATGATGCTGCCATGGATCTCATCTGCTGGGCCAATGTAAGTAAATCTGAAGCTTTTTCTGAGTGTTAATGCCAACTGGTTCTCTTCAATCAACAGGATCTTTATTCATACAACATGGAACAAGCCAAGCAACACGGTAGCGCTAACATTGTCACAGTCATTATGAAGACAAAGAAATTGGATCTCCAGGCTGCTGTGGACTTTTTAGGCGGATACTTCGAGTCTTTGGTTAGTCAGTGGTACATGGCCAGGATGGCCCTTGGGATTCGACCTGGGAAGGAGTATCGTGACGCTGTTCGTGTCCTCGACGCATTTGGTGACTGGGTTCGTGGAAATGTCATGTGCGCTCCTAACTCTTTGCCAGACTAGATTCTGATCTCTCTTTAGATGGAGTTTCACAACTGAGAGGTATTTTGGAGTAAACAACGATGTTATCAGGAAAACGCGCTTTGTGACTCTCAACAAGCCGTTTTTGTGGTACCGTTGATTTGGCAGATTAGTACTACTTATCGTTAACGCCGTGCGTTGTTGCCACACGGCAAGTCCCCGACTCTGAGCTTCCGCATATCTGGGCTTGGCTGTCAGACTTTCTTATTTGGAGAGTACACCTAAAAAGTATTAGTGTTTTTACTTAGGGGAATTATTTCGTGTGTTCACCAATGGTATTATATTCTTATCTTATTGCCCATAGATCTGGAGGAGCCAAAGCGTTCGTTATTGTTACAGCGTACTACATTAAGTGGAACCAATAAATTGAGGAATGAAACTACAGTTTGAAGTTGGTTGGAGTGGAATGTGAATAGTTTGATGTGTTTCCGTCCACCTTGGATTACAGTTATCGCGGTAGTTGAAAAGAATTACATGATGCAGATAACTCTGGGACGATTGACACAAATATCTTCCAGGTACAAGTGTAGTAGCGCTTCTAGTAATAAAGTCAAGCTAGTGGCGGCAAAGTATTAGGGAGCTCACCTATTCATCGTCTGTACAGTACTTCTTTCTGCCATAGTTCGGAACGGCCTGTTTGCGGGCAAAGGCACTGAACCGACGGACGAAATCGACAGTCATTCCTAGTTTGGCGACTATGAAACGAATCGCCGACAGCGTCATCCAATCAGTGTGTGAAGTATTGCGTCATGGCAGAAATCTGAAGGATCAGATAAAAAACGAGGTTCACAAGACCCTCTCTTCCCTTCGGTCAGAGTCGGGGATAATTAGTATCAAGCGCTGATGCGCTTATACCTTTGACTATTAGACGCCTGTCCTTTTGTTCTCCTCCAAATATATGTCAAGAATCATACCACGTAAAGTTGGCAAGGACCAGCGACGCTTTTTCCGTCTCGCGAAAGCACAACTGTGCACCTAGCTATCTTAGTAGCACTTTCCTTGTCAGAATATGCATTCAGGGCGTATGGAAACCTATAGAGTACAGAAGAATGTAAGTGAACTCGAGGTTAGTTAGAACAGTTCTTTCAGGACCAACGTGGTCAAACTGGGGCCCATCGACATCGATCATCATCAACACCTTCGGGCGCTCAGATGGATGAAGGGATGTATGAGGTCCACTCTAAGAAAAGAACAGAAAAGTTGAATCTGGAAAGTGGGTATACAAGGAATTACTGGAGAAAAGGACTATTTATATTGTGCGTGTAGTTCTTTTCCTATGAATGAAGAACGTACACTGCATGCAAATCACCATGAATTTTGGTGCAAATAGTAAAATTATGTTAAAATTGTATGAGGTTTCATACAATTTTAACATAATCTTACTACCTTCACACATGTTTAACATAATTTTACTACTTCCACAAAAATTTATGTTGATTTGCAGGCAGTGGTACCAACACTTTTACAGGAGAATATACCTCTGTCATACCGCAGTGTCCCTGGAATATATCACTTCATTCGCAGTATCCACCCACCTTCGAATTTCGCCTCTCTTCCTAACGTCCAGCCCATTCCAGCGAATATCTTTCCTGTCACATCACTGCTCCACAGCTATGACATCATTGCATAGCCTCTTTACATCAATGACTCAATATCAGTCATTACACAGCCAGATATCTGAGTCAACTACGGTTCCGCATACATGACTCAATATTAGTCATTGCACAGCATTACATAGTCAGACTGACTCATCCGCAGTATTTCCGCAGTTACGACTCAAATTTAGTCATTCCGCAGCATTTCCAAACTAGTACACATTGCACAGTATATAAGTAGTCTAGATTTACCAATGTACGTGAGACGTATTATTTTTCTTAAATCCAAACCCCCACTTGTTTGCTGTTATCACTTGTGTGAATCACCAGACCAACTCATTGTATCTTGTTGAGCTATCTCCAAGCTACAATACACATTTTTAATTGCCACTTGTTGAGCTATCTCCGAGTTGCAACTTCCTATTACTTGTTGAGCTATCTCCGAGTATTAGACACCACACTCACTACTACTTGTTGAGCCATCTCCGAGTATTAGTTCTGATTCATATTACTGCTTGTCGAGCCATCTCCGAGGGTAATCTTATTATTATTTGTCGAGCTATCTCCAAATAATAACTTCTGTGAGTTTCGTATTACAAACTAGTTACTAACTTTACTTGAGCCTAGTTGTTTGAGTATATATTTTTTGCCTAGCGGTTTCAACAAACGGAAAGGCTTGCTCTATAATCTCATTAATTTCTCTTATCATTTTTACTGCCGAGTTACGTACTGTGAAGGTTTGGACGAGACTATTGATCGAGTCATAACACACATCTGAAGAGCTGAGCTTGTGAGAAGGGGCAGATCTATGGGCATTGTGTTGTGGATAAAACTATTGAGAAACCCCAATTTTTGCAGAAACCCAGGGTTGCTCCGGAAACCCTCTCGAAAAGTCACTGATGGGGTTTCTGGTAGCCGGCCGGTGACCGCCCGTGCGCTTCTAGCGCTTGTCTAGCGCTAGTCCGACAACCTTCGACGCGAGAGTTAGTCGCAGCGGCCTAGAAGGTCTAGAATATATTGGGACTTACAGTTTACTGACAACACAAAGACTTGGGGGCCTTACAGATAGTAGCTCTTGACAAAAGCAGAGAGCTCAGAGAAAACTTTGTAGTACATACTTATACTATGTACACGAAATAGAACTCAAAAAATCAGCGTCCGAGAAGCTGCACTGTGTCATTCTGTGAGTCTCCGCTGACAGATTGAAACTTGAAGTTTTCAGCTATACAATCACTGAGTCAATGGCAACATTTCACTTGCGATCTTACGAGTTGAAAAATCTCGGGGAACGCAGTTCTTGCGCAGTTCAGGACCCAGGCGACTCGGAGTCCATGAATCACTGCAAATCTGTGAACGTAGGCAGACTCAACCTCGCAAGCGAGCTTAACTTAGAGTCTGCACAAAGTCACGCCATGTCATCCGGACCTCGATTTTGCGTTATCAAATTTCCTTTTATATCGAAATACCATAATTGGAAGTGGGCGTTTCACGGGCGCTCGGATCTGCTCTTTAATTTTCACCTCATTCTTCCATTCAAAACGTATAGCATGCTATTTTACTCTTGAATTGTTATACCTGTAAAGGTTTGGTGGTCCTGTGGACTAGTATAAGGCTCGTAGATACTGTATATTGCAGTATCGAGTGATGGGATAAGGTTAAGATACACCGTTATCTAATAATAACCGGCCCGGATATCTCGGGCTCGACTAGGTCACTTCCTCTAGGTTTAACATGAATATGGTTTTCTTATCAGTATCCGTGTATATACTGGGCAGTAGCATCACCCATTGAAGGGCGCTCCTTGATCTCGTAACACCACCATCACGAGTTTTTCCCACACTACCAGTGGCAAGGTCGGTTTCGGTCTCTCTCTCTCGACGCCCTAGTGGTTCCTCGGAACTATCTAAACGGTGTCAAGTTGAGCTGCCATCCGAGTACTACAATTCAGAGCCCCAAAGAAGACTCCTCGTCTACCTTAGCTAGCTACGAAGCGGCTCAGTGGCAACCGACCACACCATAAATAGGCCCTCAAAGTGTTGGTTAATGAAGACCCCTAGACTCTTAGATGGCTCTGAGATGGCTCTGAGATGGTGGTTCAAGACTACTATTAGATCGTTATCAAGGGTTGTAGTTACACATCATTTGTATATATGTGTTTGTCCACAGCCTCGATTGAGCAGCCCAGGATAAATATCCAACACTCCCCCTCTGCGAAACAAAGAGAGCTCCCCCTAAGCTATAAATATAATCAAGCATGAAAATCAATATACTCCTCCTCTTCAAAGGGTGGACAAGTAGGATGAGCAGAAAAACCATAAGTATCAATAGGAGCAATGAAATGTGAAGAGATGTTATTGGGAGGATTGTGAGTGATGTGCGCAGTGTCATATGTGCGGTTAAGACACCAGTGCTTGACTTCCTCTGGCATGTCCTTGACACAGTTAGAAGCCTTGTGCGATGATATGGCCCAGATTTGTTTGGGCATAAAACATGCAGTATATGCGTGTTTTTGGCACCAAGTCATGCTGTATTAGAGATATGCACTGTACAAAGTATTCTAGAATCCGCCGTTACCGCGCGGCATCATTAAAAGACACAGATGTTAATTGTTGATGACATCAAAACTGAGTCTCGGCAACAGAACACAGTTGTAATCAATGATAGTGCAAAGAATACTGAAACCCACCACAAATATGACTTATATTCAGACTATTGAAGCGATCCAAAGGTATCTTATTACAACTAGAAGACTACTAGACAGAAGGAACAGGTATCAACGTTAACCGGTCCAAACGGGACTTCCCATCAGAAATTGATGTGAGGAGATTAATACATCGCCGACCCCGAGGAGATTGATGCGTGGAGATTGATGTGCCGAGGTTCCGGGATCATTCCAAGATCATGCCGCGGCGTCCCGCAGATTTAAGACAGCGCGTGAAATAAATATTTCATGCGCTATTTATTGAATAATAAGAGCATATGTACTCCCGCACAACCCGTATGGTGTATTTTACACTGTGATATTGAGATACAGTATATAAGAAGGTGTCCCCCACGAAATAGAGGCAAGCACTTTCCTCCCCCCATTCCTGTTACAGGGTTGGTGTGGTTGGTTTGTGTCTTCTAGTGACAAGTGCACATTAAACAAGAGTACAAGTTAAATGAAATAAGAAAGTATAAAGAAAGAAAACCAAAGTCCTCAGTAACTACCTTATGCTCCAGAAAGTTAATAGCAGTGAGAGTGTTGTGAGTAGCGCATACTCTCTCTGTCAATTGTACTTTTAGTGTAAAGTCTAAGTTCAGGCAATTGAAAGATAAAGATTAAAGCATGCCCGAGTTTGTTAGAATCTCGAGACAGAAAATCTATCACAACCTTGTAAATATGATGCAGATGTATGTACTTGCAATAAGAATTCTGATCTGTTCAATGATAACCCCCTTGAACTCATGTTAGTCTTTGGTGTGTGTTGGTGTTGGTGTGAGGTATTCAGCTTCATAGTAGCATTTTATGCATAGCCCAGAGTCGGCATATCAGCGACATACCTCCACAACGGTGACAGCCATCCATAGACATATCGCACCAGCGATTTCCGCGACTGTCTATAAATCCTTGTCCATCTTCATGGCCGCTTCCATTGGAAGCTCCCCCTCTTCCTCCCCCTCTACCACTAAAACTTTCCCTAGTACCAGATCCATTCCGACTTCCTCCTTTACTTCCCTTTTGGAAAGCTGTAGCATAAGCATGAGCAGCCTCTACATGGGAGGATGGTTCAGACGGGTTATTAATCCCATCTAAAATTTCATCGGCTCTCTTCTCAGGGTCAAATGAAACCATAGCACTCTCAAGAACAGTGCGGCAGGTTTTAAGATTGGGCTCGCCAGTAGGTTGGGCGAGAAGAGATGTTTTCCAGGCCTCGAATGATGAATGAAGGTTCTGGAGCATGATATCCTTGTGATAACTATCAGAGATTGTTTCACCGGAAGGGAGTAGTGCCTGAAGACGAGCACGCATATCATCCAAAGCATCAAGATAGACTTTGGTTGGTTTAAGCGGATCATGCATAATGCGGTGATAGGCAGCACGTGTAGCTGAACGTGAGGAAAATGATGATTTTTCAAAATAGGAGACAAGTGCACTCCAGATTTCGGAAGCATTTGTCTTATCCTTGTAGATGTTTCGGCAGTCTCGATTAGTGAGGGATTTAATGATGGACGCAGCCTGTGAGTTGAGTCGATCCCATTCCTTGGCATCAGCAGCCTCTGATGGACGTGAAGTCAACCCTGTGGCAATCTTGGCGCTCTGACCATCTGCACTAAGCACCATTTGCAGAACATCCTCTTTCCAGTTGCTCCAGTCATCAGCATTTGTAGTGGAAAGTAGGGGAATGTTCCTTCCAAGATTAAGAAGAGCTGAAAGTGTGGCCATAGTGAATGAATATGAGTCGTTGAAAAGGGATTGGGGATGGGATGATGAAATGAGTGAGATTGAGTGATTGGGTGAAAAGTAAAACTCCTAGATGATGAATAAAACTCCTAGATGTATAGTGTGGACACGGGGCCCATAACCTGTTGGTTAATGAAGACTCCTAGACTCTTAGATGGCTCTGAGATGGCTCTGAGATGGTGGTTCAAGACTACTATTAGATCGTTATCAAGGGTTGTAGTTACACATCATTTGTATATATGTGTTTGTCCACAGCCTCGATTGAGCAGCCCAGGATAAATATCCAACACAAAGAGCCTTTGTCGCGTTTTTGTACTAAACCAGATTGGAATTTCTCTTCACATGGATTGTGATGACATCACTTACCAGCGCTAGCCGCCACGTATTCCAAATTGACGCTTTGGCGCTAACAGGAAGTCTTCGTTTCGTCCGAGCCTCCTTCCTCGTTTCTTCCCCTCGCCCCTCACATATACTCAACCACTTCCTTTTAGAATAATCTTACAGCAACTGCTGGTCTCTCTTACTTATACAGCTACCATGGAATCGATTGCCTCATTGAACTCGAAGTTTTGATGTGACTCTGTGATCATAACAAGGGTGTGATTGTCCAGGACAAAGAGAATTACGAACTACCTCGCCACCTACCCAAACGATCCTCGATCCTTTTGCCTACCAACAACACAACCTCACACATCTCTGTCCAACATGTCTATCATCCAATCTCCCTCTTCCGATGGGTTCACGACTGTCATCCGTCGCGCCGCGTCTCTGCCTCCCACCTCCCCCAGGAAAGTCTTGACCGCCATCGCCACTTCTGACGGGGTAGATGCCAGCATCCACTCCCCTCATTCCGCTAATCACTTTGCCATGCTCGAGCCAATTGGTGAAAACATAGCCAAATCCAACGACAACCATAGCAACGAGCCGGCTGCGCCTGCTCCCAACCCGACCGTCACTGATGTCGATGCTGTCCCGAACGCTACTGACACACCTACTCCCGCCGCTGCCACCAAACCCAAGAAGAACCAGAAGCCTAACGTTACCCATGGCCAGGTCGAAGTTGCCACTACCTGTATCACCCGTAGCCGTGCCGCTTCTGCCAACGCAGATGGCTCCACTGCTGTCCTCTCTAAGCCAGCCAACGCCGACCCGACGAAACACGTCGTACTTAGCACGAGAGCTGATAGTACCACAAAAAACAAAGGGAAAGGAAAACCCAAGGCAAAGGGTACGAGTTTTCTTATTCAACCCCTCCCACTGCAGTATCGACTGAAGTGTCGACCAGCAGAGATTACCCCTCCACCGGTCCAATCTCCCCTGTCCCCCTCCCTCGAAGGCATCGATGATGAAGATATCTATGACCGTCACGATCCCACACCTGTTGATGAACGTTTCTTTGTCGATGCTGTCCAGGCGAAACGTACCAGTCACATCACACCCGACAATGGGGCTTGGAGCTCTGATGAAGAAGACCGCCACCTCGTCCGTGCACACCAACTCAGTGCAGCTCCTACCTATCCAGACCACCAGTCCACACCGAAACCCCCTCCCACTCACTCTCGCTCCTCCAACCTAACCTCCGAGGGCCCTATTTCTAAGAAGCGCCACGGTATGGGCGGTCGTGCTGAACCAACCTTCATTTCTAACCCCGAACCTCGCCCCCGCCTCTCTCCTCCCCCTCCCCACCAGCCCCACACCCCAATCCGCATTGAGGAAGAAGTCCCCGTCATCCGCTTCCCCTTTGGTACCTTCGACGGTCGCCCGTCCCGTCTAACCGCAATGATGGACACACTCCCTGGTGATTTTCCCTTTATCACTGGTAGGAACATTGAGGTTGTACTTGACGGCCTCGACCCTCTTCAAGCCGAGGCCTGGCGGGACACCCCAGCCAACTGAAACCCTCTTATCGCCACTGTCGCCGGCTGCAAAGGCCTCCAGCAGCCCCAGCGTGAAGCAATTATCAAGCGCTTTGTCGCTGGCCTCTTCAACATCTCCCCTGCAGACTTCGACCTCTCATCTCCCATATGCCAGCGCAAGCCAGATGGTAGCCCCGCCAGCAACCCTGTCTCTCACCTCATCCGAGGCATTCCCCCTGACCTTTCCGCCTACCACCTGTCCACCAACGGCCAGTTTACGATCGCGTCCGGAGGACAGGCAGTCCACATCTCGAGGCTATTTTTGCCCATTGATGGCTTCCTAGGTGTCATCGCCAATCTCTCCTTCAGGGATGATGACCTCGGAATCTCCAAATGTACTGACTTCATTCGCGATGCCATCTACAACGACAATCAGATCCGAAACCTTGTCCTCGCCAATCTGCCTGATGAAGCCACTGTAGCCCTCGACGAGGACGACCATGAGGTTCACCTTAGCGCCCAACAACAATTCTCTAACTGGGCCGGCACCATTGGCGTCCACTCTCTACGCATGGGAGCAGCCGCTATCCCGAAATCCCCTGATGTAACGGACATGTATGACCTCGAGGAGGAACTCTTCACGCAGCAGTGGCTTTTGTACTGTCGACCTGTGTGCAACTCTGTTGCTGTCCAGCTGGCCCTCACGAGGAGGATTGCAAAGCTCAACCCGGTTCACCCCTTCCGAGGACAAGCTCGCTTCACCACCAACACCTTTAAGCCCTGCTACATCTGCTTTGGTAATAGCCACCCTGTTGGCCTTTGCCCGTTCCCTCGCCTCGATGGATGGCAAGGCCCAATTCCTGGAACAAACAAGTCCAATACACCGGGGGCACCTGGGAACTCCACTCGAGGTAGGGGAGGCCATCGTGGTCGCCGTGGCGGCCGAGGAGGTAATCGGGGAGCCCGTAAATAGTTGCCTGCAGGTGCTACGTTTGCCACACTGTACAATATCTCTATGAAGCATACAGTACCATTGTCTGCATCTCCTTTTGACAACTACTTAGACGTCAACTCATTGTAAAGCCTTGTCTGTTATAAATACACATGTTCTTGTCCTACTATAATGAGCCTCATCCCTCCATCGAAGATTGGGCTTCGATTCCGCTCAACCGTAAACAAACAATCTTGAGCCCAGCCCAAACTTACCAGCTATACGTAGCACGGGAAAGCTGAGCTCTTTCCAGCCCAGTAGAGTGACCCACTGGAGAAGCCGCTGAGTGCGCTCGACACCCAATAGTCAAGCAAGCTTAGTGGAGGGTCCTGCTACCAATGTCTTGGAAGGTCATCGGTAGTGCTTCGTTTTCTTTCTTCGAACAACCCCTCTACGGTCGGCGGGAATGGCCTTATAACCCCCTCTGGGTCTGGCGGTAGTTTTGGTTTGCCCATCAGTCAATTTGCTGCTGGGCTCGGAGGTATTTATTCTCATGGTGGGCGAAACGGGATGGGTAGTGAGCTTGGAACCGAGCCTAGCAACCCGAATCCTGTGGGGGGAAACCCTACCGTGACTCAGGAGACGGAATTGCTAACTCAGAACCTTCCTTCTACCACATCCCACCCTGCAATGCAGGACAGAGGAACATCACCTCAATCAGCCACACCTCGGCTAACTAATCCTACACCAAGGAATGGAAATCAACCACCCGTGTTTAACCAACGTCGACACACCCCAATCTTAGAAGAAAACGCCCATCGTAAACTTATGCAGCTCAAGAGGAAACAGATCCTCTCCCCCAATGAAGTCCAAAACCTACAGAAAAAAATCAAGAGCTCATGTTCTCATTGGCTCCATCAACATTAAAGGACGTGGAGCAGACCGGATAATGGATGATGGGCACAAATGGCAAGACATCCACCATGTCATGACCAGAGATCAAATTGCGGTCCTTGCAGTTGTGGAGACGCACATGTCCCAAAACCAAGTCGATGAAATCTCAGATAGCTTTTACGGAAAGCGGATGAAAATCCACTCAACTCTAGACCCTGCCCATCCAAATGCTGCAGGAGTTGCCATTATTCTAAACTACAACTGTATAAACACTGAACATGCAAAAACCCATATAGTAATACCTGGCCGTGCAATGTGTGTCACAATCCCCCACTATGCAAACAAAACCTTAACTATCTTAGCTGTGTATGCCCCCAATGCAGATATGTCCTGGGAGACTTCAATATTGTTGAAGAACCTGCCGACCGTTCCAACAACCGTAATGACAACCAGGCTGCAGTTGACGCCCTAATCAGATTTAAGTCGCTCTTTAAACCCAAGGATGGCTGGCGGGCCACCCACCCAACCAAGAGGGGATACACCTACTCCCATAATGGTCCCAACAACTCCATGACAAAATCCCGCCTAGATCGAATCTACGTTACCGAGAACCTACAGCCGTCATGCCATCACTGGAAAATCTCGGATGACTTCATACACCTCACTGACCATAGCCTGGTGTCGGTGGTTGTAAATACCCCGGGAACACCCTATCGAGGTCGTGGGAGGTACACAATGAACCTCACCTCCCTGGACAATCCTAAGTTAATTTCTGAATTTATACACATAGGTGCCAGCATGGCCGTAGACCACGCCAAAAGTGCTGGGGAATCCCGCTCAGACCTGTGCAATCCCCAGACCTATCTCCAGAAATTCAATGAAGAAATTGCAAAGGCAGAACGTGACTTCAGCAAAAAATCAACCGGGTTCATCAAGAATAAGATACGGGACCTGCAACAGAAACGGAACGAAGCACTAAACTCCAATGGTAACCAAGACCAGATAATGAAGGAGGCCTACAAACTTGAGAGTGAATTAAAGGACATTGCTACACGCTCCAGGACAGGTCGAAAATGTAACCGATCCCTCAAGAATGAACTTGAGAATGATGCAATCACCAAGTACTCCGTCAGCCACATGAAAGAACACAAATCAAGAGATCCCATCCCCCACCTGGTAGGGGATATTAACCCCCTTACTGGGAAACCAACGATCATCCGGCGATCTGACAAAATGGCCGAACATGCAAGAGACTACCATGAGAATTTACAACATGACCCGTCCGAGGCCAATATCAACCAGAAGAATGCCGATATCCGCAAAGTACTTTCAGAGGTAGGCCAGAAACTCAATGAGGAAGACAGCAACAGTCTTAAAACACCCATTGATAAAGAAACAATTGCCAAGGCCCTGAGAAGGAGTGCCAAAGGAGTAGCGGCCGGAGTCTCAGGTGTCCCGACAGAAGTATGGATGAAACTGAGGGCAAGATTTTGATAACGACTCCAAAGCCAATAAATCCCTCCCACCGGAGAAAAAAGTCAAAACATTTGATGTCTTAACCTTTTTAGCCACTGCCTTTAATGACATCGAGAAGAATGGCCTGATTCCAGGAAGCCAGTTTAATAAGGGATGGATGTGCCCCATATACAAAAAAAAATGATCGCACCAAGATTGTAAACTATCGCCCAATCACCGTGCTTAACTCTGATTATAAACTTTTCACCAAAGCTCTCACCATCAGGCTAGTGAAGGTGATACCAACTGTGATACACAAAGATCAAGCCGGCTTTATGCCCCAGCGAAAAATCATTGACCACATATACCAGGCAAGGATGTTCATTGAATATGCAGAACAAGAGTCGCTTGATGGGGCCATGGTCCTACTAGACCAAGAAAAAGCCTATGACAAAATATCCCATCCCTACCTCTGGGAAACCTTAAAGGCCTTTAATGTACCAGAAGAATTTATCTCCACCGTAAGATACCTCTACACAGATGCAGAAACTCATGTCATGATTAACGGGGAACTGAGTTCCCCCTTCCGAATAACTAGGGGCAAGGCGACCCTTTGTCTTGCCTCCTCTTTAACCTTGCTATTGAACCACTTGCCTCAATGATAAGGCACTCCTCATCTCTGAGAGGGTTTAACATCCCTGGGGCACTAGACCCCATGAAGGCATCTCTATTTGCCACTGACACAGCTGCCTATCTATGCAGCCAGGATAAGTTCTCTGACCTGTTAGAAATACTCCGCCAATGGTGCGACGCCTCTAGTGCAAAGTTCAATGTAGATAAAACTGTACTCATTCCAGTGGGATCTGAGGACTACAGACAGACTATTGTTGAGACTCGTAAACTAAATCCAGCCGATACCGGTTTTCCCTGCAAACACAAAAATCCTAGCTGATGGGGAATCAACAAGACACCTGGGGGGACGAATCGGAAACCACACCAGTGACACAGACCCATGGCTCCCACTAATTGAAAGAATTGAGTCCATCTTGGACCGATGCGCTGAGGGGCATCCAACCCTTGAGGCAAAGCGGCATCAAATCCAACTCACAATTGGTGCAATAACCCAATATCTCACCCAAGCAAATGGAATGCCGATAACATTACCAAACGCCTTGTTAACATCCAGCGGGCTTTTCTGGAGCCACCAATAAATAAGGAGACTATGGCTGCTTGCCTGGAGGAAGGAGGGAAGAAGATCCTTGACTTGTACGCAAGAAATGATGCGATCCGTCTCATACAGTTGAAAGCCTATCTTGAACTGGACTCCAGCTCACGCCCCATATGGGCATATATTGCTGATGCCCTTCTGAGGAAGTGCACCCCCAAGAGTGCAAAAATCCCCGATGAGCCTGGCAATATTCCATATATCCAAAACTGGCAACCTACCAGCCGGAACCTTCCCTGTCCCTCAAATCAATGGTTAAAGCTGCAAAGAAATACAGCCTGGACTATAACCTCCTGAAACCATCCCAGGCAATTCAGATGAACATGCCTCTTTGGCACCATATTGGAGAGAAGAAAGACATGACCCAATATAACAACTCCCCCACATGTAAATGCCTCCGCCAGAACCACCAGGTGTTTGAGGTCAAAGATGCTATTGCAATCATTGAACGACTTGACCATCCCACACATGAGAATCATGACAAGTGCCTATGCACAGACTGCCTTAATGACCGCCTCTACAGTAAATGCAAGAACCCCACCAGTGCGCCACAATGGCCGCAAGAAAGTTGAACTCACTGCAGGAGAAATGGGATCCCCAGCGCTCTACTACTAATGAACATCTGGATCAAATAAATCTCGAGGAAGGGGACATCCTTTTTGACAGCAGACTGGATGCCCACTGCTTATCAGAAGGCTTCCGTGTCTTCACTGCCCCCACTACAAATAAATGCACCACCCCAAACCTATCCAGGAACACGCAGCCCTGTTAATGATGGGCCGGAAACTTTCTCAACAATCTGGTGCGCAGGTAAATGCAAAGGTGCCAAAATCAGATGAGGCTACCGCTACCGCCGGGATCTGGCTCAGCCCTGGAAATAGGCTGAACAAATCAATTGCCTTGCCAAGCACACTTCGTCAGTCCAGCCCACTGCCGAGGCTGTTGCGGTACTATCTGCAATCCACATGGTCCCACTGAACCAGCCACTCATTATTGTCACCACGAGTGACCAGTTGTCCAAGAAATTTAAAGACCAAGTCTATGACTGGGACAACAAAGGCTTTGCTGGAGTAAAAAGACGCCCCTGTCCTGCGCCCTCTTCTAGCTAATTTACGGTCCCGAACTGCACCAACAATCTTCCGCAAAGGGGTCCGCACCATGGATCACATGGCCTTTGATGGGGTAAATGCATGTGCAAGCACCAGCCACCCTCATTCCGGGCCCATTGACCTCTCATCCCCTCAAGGTTATGAAGTAAATGGAATCAAACTCACCAAGCTCACACAATCTTTGGCCTATAAGATGATTCAGAACCAAAAATCCTGAGAGCCCCGCCCACAAACTGAAGCATCTCTCAAGTCTGTCAAAGATGCTGTCAGTAGACACAACCACTCTTCCCCCACAACCAGTACAATCTGGAGATCCTTCCACAGCAAGAACCTCCGAAGGAGGGTGCGAAATTTTACCTGGGTTGCTATGCATGGAGCCCAAAAAATTGGGCGCTATTAGGCCTAAAATCGGCCTAAGGCGTGTAACCGTACATTTTGACACTTTGTACGTGTTATATAATGCAATAAGAGAGTTATACGGAGCCCGAGCGTGATAGCTGTTGCCGAGGCAAAGAACTTAACAATAATACTCAGCGAGCCGTGAAGGTACGCCCACAAGCGTAGCCTAGAGCCAAGCTAGCGAGGATACCTGGGCTGCCCGGAGATGTAACGCTAGATCGTCAATCTAGTTATACCCAAAGAGTGTAGACTCTCTAAACTACAGGACATCTCGAAGCGGATAAGTACTAAGCCAACGCGTTACTCGAGGGAAGGAATTATGAGGGAAGGCATCCCTCGCACTAAGACCCCAACGAGCTATGTTAAGATGTGGACTTTACAGTCCGTAACAATGGACTAGAACGATCCCGAGGAAACCGTAGAGATCTATTCGCGGCCCCGGTCGCGACTGTGAGGACGGTAGAAACATGCTTAGCGGACCTACGGAAAGCTACGCGCCGGGATAGCCTTGGCAAATCGAAACATTTGATCTTAGAAATCATACACGGAAGGTCTTATCCGTTAAAGCCGACTATCGGGAATCACTTGTACATACTCAGCGCAGTTGCTCGAGATTATCATAAGTGGTGTCGTTGGAAAGCTAGATAACAGGCCTTCTCGAGAGAATGTTAATCACACTCAGGAGGGACAGAACTATCCAAGGAATAGAATGAAACTCACCCAAGGGAAACCGGGCGGCGAGTGATCATGAAGCGCAAAGGTACTCCTGACCCCGGAGAATTGTGGAGTAATCGGAGAAACCTCGCTCGGATCAAAACACTCTAAAACTATGTTAATCCTCACGAAATCATATTTTACCTCTGATATATACCCAAGAATGGACTATTTCTTTATCGTGTGTACCATATATAGGCTGGAGTTTCCTTTCCGAGCCAGATTCCTCTGTTCCACTCTCTTTCCGTCTCTCTCCGTATCTGTTTCATCTATTTTTCGTATTAAACTCTCTCTACTCAGTATATAAGCCAGATATATTTATTCAATAAGACAAGTTTCTTGCCCTCGACTTGACTGCTAAGACCAGTGCTCCGTAGAACGTCCCCACGGGATCAGTAGCGTGACGCCTCCTGACTTGGTTATCTTAAGAAAGTAATAAACTTCACGCGCTTCGCAAAGCCCATTTATATCTTGATCGAATTTAAGTGTGTAGAGTTCTCTCGAACTCCAGATCAACTCAAATCTAGTTGCTTCCTTAGAGGGGACGGCTTCTAGTAAGGGATTATTCGGCTCCAGAGTGAGGGTTCCTTAGTTGACTTCTTCACGAAGTTAGACGAGCCGCTAAGATTGTGGTACGAGTTCCTAGTGATTAAGTTCACTCACAATATCGTAGCTTGGCCCAGAGTTTGGTCGAGGACTTTACGGCGTCACAGCAGCTAGTGCCAGAGTTTGCCTAGGGTTGTTGACAAACCTCGAGATTACTATTCTAGCTAGAGCCAGAGTTTGCCTAGGAGAATCTTAGTTTCGTTGTATTGGTTTTGGTTTTGGTTAATTGATTTGGACATACACATCTGGTTCCCTCGTACACTCGTACACCCCAACTAGGCTTCTCTCGACTTAGTTCTAAGAGTTGTCTAAGCTTAGTTACCCACGTTAGCGCTACAGTCTTGAACCTGGAGCAGTCGCGCGCGTACATCCGATATTACAAAGCTTTCCCTCGGGGAATCTCTGACAACCCGCCCTCGCTCCCTTACATATCGATAGTCTGGTTAGGTGCGGTAGTGTTTTTGTTAGGTTGTTTTATAGCACCTTTCGCATACCTACACGTAAATACCCAAATAGCGCTTCTGGCGGCATATCCCCAATTGTGAGGATCGTGCTGAATGCCAACTATGTGCCACAACCGAGGACATGAAACACATCCTTATTGAGTGCCAGCGCCCCCACCGTGCCCTTATATGGTCCATAGCCAAACAGCTGTGGCCCAACAAATTTGGAATATGGCCTGGAATTAGCCTAGGGTCTGCTCTTGGCTGCGGCCTTTTTGAATTTCACAATACCAAAGGGGAAAAAATCCCTGGAGCCCAACGTCTCTTTACAATCCTAATGTCCGAGTGTATGCACCTAATATGGAGACTGAGGTGTGACTCTGTTATAGACCGTGGTGGGGAGGAAATCTCAATTGAGGAAGCTTACAACAAGCTCAAACAAGCGCTTAACAAGCGCCTTCAGCAGGATATTCAACAATCGAACAAAGCTCGCTGGGGCTCCCATGCCCTGCCAAAAGATGTGGTAGGCTCCTGTTGGTTCCAGTGATCAAGGACAACAACAACCTTCCCCCAACTGGGTTGGGAAAACCGAGGTTTTAGTGGGTATTGGGCCACTATCTGACTATATGACACCTAGTAGCCAACCTATGGCTGCCACCTGAGACTGTTATGTCCAGGCCGCCCAAAGCCCCACACTATGGCTATCGCCATGTGCAAGCATACCATCGTTAGTGCATTTCCTCGGGGTGGCTTCTTTTCCTGCTGAAGGTTTGTCGCTAAGATTTCCCCTTCTCCCACATACAGTAGTTACGGAGCTAGCATTGTAAGCAGCTGCCAAGCTACAGCCCTTAAATGGGCAATGTACCACCAAAAAAAAATAAATAAATAAAAAAAAGCATCACCCCTTGAAGAGTTTTTGAAGGTACGCAACTTACGTGATGAAAAATTTAATGATTACGAAGCACTTCACGTGAATGACACCTGATGACAAAATCGAATCGTTAGCGCCGCTGGTGCGGCAATCCCCGACTCAGGTTAGCGCATTCAGAGTAAGGTAGCGAGTCGGTGTTCGACATGGTTAATGAAATTGCATGTGAATTTGGAAGAGAAAAATGAGTTTTTTTAAGTGATTGATAGTAAGGAACGATTTTACTCTTTCCATTCCCAGATGCTTGCCATCTATGATGGCTTTCAACAACTGAGTGCTGTTGTGTGTTAGTCACTTACTCTCCTGACTTCATTGGGATTCTCAGTGGGAGTGGCGTGTGTCGGATGCTTTCGTTGGGTGTGGGAGCCGCCGTGGAGTCTGTGGAGGTGCATTTCAGAGAGGACTTCAGAATGGAAGGACTAGCCCCAGGGGTGTCATTGTTGGGGACAGCGAGGGCACGCGAGGTTGTGCTTGTCTCGGTCGTTGTCAAAGAAAGTGTACTAAGGGTGAGGAAGGTTGGCATCAAGTTTGGAAACTGTGTTGCCTTTTGAGTATAGAGCAGCAAGCCGAATCAGGCGATTAACTTGATCATTGTCACTTTGAGCTGCGGCCCAGGCATCTGTAGAATTACAACTGACCTGTTTCAAACATTCTTCCTCGTTTCCTCAAACAGACAAGTGTTTTGAGCTAGTTCGAGTTGAATTGTGTTTTCCTCCACAGCTTTATGAATGGTAAGAGCATGAGATTGGAGGTACAGCAGGTACTACATTCATCAATAAATGATTCCTGAACTCAACTTGATAAGTGGCAAACCAGTAGTAAATTGAACAATAATATTTAAACATTGTGTTGCCATCCACTGCAGGAATAGCTGCATTCCACATAGTCAATGAGTAACAATAATGCATATAAACGGTGCATCCAGTAAATCAATTTCAATGACACAGGTTGTGCCCAAATGGGAATTGTACATTGTAACGATTGAGACAGTGAAGCAAAATTATTCATTCCTTCAACAGGCTCAGCTTAGACATGGTCATCAACCGAGAAAACATCAACGCAGAATCACCAAGCCCTACAGTAGCAATATAGAGATGTCAACTGGTAAGCTTGTAAATATCTGATGTCTGGCGTCAGTGTCACCAGCTTTAAATAATGTGATGAGAAATTATTTCCTTATTGTAAATTTCGCACAATTTTTTTAGTTCGATCACACATTACAAGACCCTCTCTTCCCTTCGGTCAGAGTCGGTGTCATGCCCTAGCCCATTTAGCCTCCACCAACCCTTTTTCCTACCTCAGTAGTTGTTACTAGTTCATATGGTCTCAGTCTTACTTGTGTGTCATTGACCTTGACATGTCTTACATAACACGTATATTAGTCTGTTTCTTTATCTTCATTGGGTCCCCGGGATGGTTCTATCATCTTAAACCCTTGTCCTATTCTCGGTTCATGGGTCCCTTGGATGTTATAGTACAAGTTCTGTATCTTTATCTTCATTGGGTCCCTGGGACAGTTCTACCATCTTAAACCCTTGTCCTATTCTCGGTTCATGGGTCCCTTGGATGTTATAGTACAAGTTCTGTAACATCTTACACCCTCAGCTTCTGGCCTACGAGCACCAGGGAACCTTCCAAACATTCGGTCTTCTACCTTTCTGCAATTCTCTCTCTCTCAAGGACTATTCTGGGCATCCCAGTTCGAGTTTGTGCCGGTTCTATTGAAGCTACCCCAGCTATAAGGATTTGACTGAATCCTTACAGTTGGGGACTACAGTTAGATGCCGGGAACTTTGTGTAGACTAGGCATTGTGCTTGAACAGGAAACAACTTAGCAGTTATTTTTTTATTTTATGTTTCAAATTTCGGATCAATGTAATATCTAAAGTAGTAACTAATTTAGACTAGTACGTTGGCATAAGCCATTAAGGGTAGTCAAAAAGTCGATTCAAGGTCAATTCAGATGTCGATTCAGCTGGTGAATCGTGACTAGAATCGATGGATCAATTTGACCACCCTTCTATTCCTTGGATTTTACAAACTCAATTTTTACTTGATTCATGATGTCCACGATACCCTACTCCTTAGTTAACTGGCAATAGTTAACTATCAGCGAAGAAGCTATTATACATGCCACAGATTGAACATGAGCTACTGAAATTAGGGCACTCATGAGCTCCCATATGCAACAAGTTGCTACAGTCACTTGAGCTACCTGTTTCCAAGATTCCTTCATGTTTTGAGTGTGATTCAATATCAGATAGCTCAAAGAAAAACAAGGATTTATTTTGGCAATTTGTTTCAAGCAATATAAAGAGTATAGTTGGTTGCTATAGTATGTGAATTGACGGTCGATTCTGAGGTTGTCCCGCCTTCAGAGCAGGGATGGTGATTCACCAGAATCGAGTGAATCGACCGTCAATTCTTGATTTTAAATTGACTACTGAATTGACCGTCTGAATCAAACCCGAATCGACTTTTTGACTACCCTTATTTTATGTTGTGAATTGATGTAAACTGGTGTGTGGTTTCACCGGTCCAAACCGGTTATTGCTGGTTTTAATAATTCTCAATTATCAGAGAACCGTCAACCGCACCGAGACTGACCTGTGCACTGGTGCATTTCTCATCAGTGCAATTTTTGGTGCGGTGCAGTGTAAGGATGGACACGAGTCCAGATCTTAACAGGTGACTCACGGGTTTGACCCGTGAAAATACCCGTCTGACCCGGATCCGCCGGGTCCAGGTACCCATTCCCACGGGTCCGGGTCAGGTCACAGGTCACCCTTGGGGATTTCCAGACCGTGTAATGTACTATATATGTACATTGTAAGTACAAATATTGCCAGGTACCTGCAGGTAGACCTGTATGACCCGGATCCGCCGGATCCAGGTACCTTTTTCCCACGGGTCCGGGTCAGGTCACAGGTCGCATTTTTTTGGGTGGAGGTACCTGTGCGGCGGGTCTGGGTTTACCGGGATCCGGACTCGTGTTCATCCTTAGTGCGGTGTGGTGCTCTGTTTTGAGCGGTTTATGGCACTGCACTTTCGAACCCTACCAATCACATACTTAATTTTGATCTGGAACACATGGGATGATGATTCTCACTATTTTGGTGCAATACCAATGTATGTAGGATTTTGATAAAATAATTCAAAAAGAAAAAAAGAAAAGAGAGAAGAAAGAGGTTTTGTTGAGCTCATCCAAACCTGTTTGTTCAAGTTACACTCTTAGTATAGTTCTATCAGTTTGCTGGACAACTGAGGCTGATTCTTACACCCCAGGGAAGTGTCCATTTACTTTAACTTGAGTCAAGCAAGGTTTCGTGGATACAAGTATTCCAATCAAGTTCCAGTGAGTTGTTCTCTCATCCCTCATGCTTCAAAGCTTTTCAGTACTATGTCTTTTTGAATTTTTGGCACTCTGTGTACACCCCAAGCCTTAAGAAAATGAAAAGACCCTGAAAAGGAAACTTTCAATAATGCAGGCCCATGCAAGGTCCCTGAGTGCATGACACAAGCGCTTAAGGGTACTTACTCTATATGACGCATCCATCCCCAATAATTGGTAACATTGAAGCCATTAGCAGGGCTAGTTTCCCTTATAGCTGTCTATTTGACAAATGTCTCTGAGAAATCAAAAGAAGAAGCACATGGAAATGTAGGTAAATCACAAAAAGTACTTATTTATGCAAGTTTTTGCAATTCTGGGCTTTCTTGAGTTACAACCCATATATTATACCTGTCTGCAATTGCATCAAGGGTTCTGACAGTCTGGAATTGGAATAGCCATTGAATCTCACCTTTTTGTCGCGATTTTTGCATTTCTTCCACTGTTTTGGCCTTGGTTTTGGCTGTTTGGGGGCATAAGTCAATCATGGCTGCCTAAATCTGTTGAAAAGCAAGTTTATCAACAATCTCACTCATTGATAGAGCCTTTGGTGCAGAGCTACTTGTTCCAGCAGATGAAAGAGCTGCCTGTCATGCAGGCATGTCCTTGTACATGTTACTGTATGATTAGTAGCTCATTAAACTAGTGAGTACCCGATAGTCAATGAATAGCATCCAGTATTTAATAAAAGAAGCAGTCATGGGTTGTAGCGCCTCCGCCTCTCCATAATCACCACTGACCGTATCCAGCGATACGGTCATCCTAGACGCCGCCAATAGACCAAACGGTCTATCTTATCATTCTATTTATTATTAATTATATAATAAATCCGTTACTATAAGTATCGTACAATTACTTAACAGTCTAGTTAGTCTTTTACACCGTTGTACACACAATAGTATCCTATTTGTCGTGTTCACCAGTGTTCTTAAGGACTTTGCCCATAGGGCGCGTTATACTTTTTTGGACATCAAAAAATTACTATTGTGTGAATAACACAAAGCTATTAGTTTAACAAGCTAAAAACAGTTATACTACCAAGTATAACAACCATTATTCCAACTCGCTACACAATCTATACAAACCCGCTCCATTTTTCCTTCCCACTATATCATTCACTGTCCCTATGACCTCTCGAGATCAATCAGAGAAGTCATATCAGAGTGTGCGCGATCGCGCACCTTCCATTCGTGGTGACATGTCACCACACTCAATCTATTCAGTCGCATCAGTGACTCATTCCATACGTGCGTCTGAAGGACAGCACTACAGGCAGGACAAGAGTCCACCTAATGAACAGTCTATGACTATTCATAAGAAACGGCCAACCCGAGAGGGTTTAAGTGAGATTTCTTCTGCGCTACGAGATGTAGCGGCATCACTCGACAAGAGTACGCAAGTACTCAATCGTATTCTCAATATAACTGAGAAATGGGATGCATCTAGCATCCGATCTAATGAAGAAAGATCTTCTTCATCAAGAAACAGCAATAGAATCACTATTGCTGCACCCACACCAAGACAGCCTGCTGTCACACCACCGGTATTGCACAACGCAACACCATATATTCATATCGAGACAAACAACTTGGTACGCCAATGGCATGAGACTGTGCCCAAGGCACTGTCAGTCCAACAATCACTGTTGGACAAACAGTATTCACAAGGGATGACCAAGTCACTCCGTCATGTTCCTGTATTCCGACAGGAATACACACCAGTGTCAGTAACTACACCGACACCCATCAATACATCCCGCATGAGACAGAGTCCCAATGCGGAGGCAGCGTCTCTGACACTGCGAGGTCCCAGGCCATTACCTGTGACCAAATCTTGCTCACCGCAAAGTGCGGTGAACATTAACAATGAACCGAAGTTACCTTGTAAGTTCAATCAGGTAGTAGCGATACCACCACAGGAAAGTACAATGTACTTACCTACTGCAAGGGCACCAGTGGTACCCAATATTATTACACCTCCAGTAGTTGTACTGAACACTACTGGAAATCACTCCAGTATGGGACCGCAACATGGTACCCTTCCGGTAGTTCCTACTACCATATCCATTGCCCCGGTGACACAAAGTGTTGCCCCTCCGGTAGTACACACTACCGTAAGACTGCCCAAATTGCCGCCCAGCAATGTGCCAGAGCCAAGTTCAATGCCAGTACAAAGGGTATTGGCCGAGTTGCAACCACAGCCGCTTCCGGTGGGAGTAGCTAAAGATTAGGTGAGTCACATAGCGATTCAACGCCAACATAATGCCAGTCTCCGAGATTTTGGATTTGCGCCATCTGGGCTTCCCGACCAAATGGTGGGATATAATGTCGATGGAATACCCGTTGATAAATTGACTACTCCCAGAGAAATCTGGGATCGATTTTACATTCCACCCGCTGAGTCCTTTCCAGGACCAAGCAATAATGCCGGAGCAAAAGCTCCTAGCAAAAAATCCTGTGAGGGGGGGAGGAAGCACAAGAGTGCTAAATCCAAAGGCCACAAACGCAGCCCGTGGTCAGATGAATCATCAGACCCAAGTGACACCGAGTCAAATACTGACTCGTTGTCTAATGCCTCTTGGCTAGACAAATTTGCTACCCGCAAGGGTAAAATTACTAAAAATGAGCAGCGTAAATTACTGCGCTCACTTGCATCTAAGATGCGAGAAACAACAGGTGACAATGAACGTCGTTCCCAATGGAAACACAAGGTACACAAAGTGTACCGTAAACAAATTTGAGATAAGGTAGGAAATCCTATCCCTCCCATTGAGAGCCGTAAAACTCTTAAAGTTCCATCTCCGGAGGTCTATGACGGATCTCCGGATGTCGATGGCTTCGAGCGGTGGCTAATGTCACTTCTCCAATGGATGGTAGTCAACCGCATGTGCGGTGACGATTATGATGCTACACGGACTGCCATGCTTGGCATGTTTCTCCAGGGCAAAGCCCTTGACTGGTACAGTGACGAAGTCGCTGGTATACACCGTGCTGCCCTTAAGTGGACATTTGAAGGCGCCATTATTGGTGTCTTTGATCGTTGCATCCAAGCAATGACCATTCATCAAGCTGCACGGCAGTTTGACCTTATTGAGTACTCACCCGATACGTGTGTGAGGGATTATTATTCCTCACTTACACAATGGGCATCACAGATGCTCCAAACACCGGATGATGCAACAATGCGGAAACGGTTCATTGAGGGATTACCCTTCAATATTATCAGGCAACTCACAAACAAGGGATCGTTCCGGAGTATGCCAAATTAGAAGTGATGGTCAGAGCCGTCGCGCGCATTGAGGACCACACGGCCCTCACTAAATATTACGTCTCATCTAGAAATAAAGATGACGAACAATCATCGGAATACAAAACTGAATTGATTATTTCAGTGGCCTTTTTGGCTTGAGGGAAAAGACAATTGTAATTGAATAATTATGCACATGGGAAAAACCAACTGAACTCCAACTTTTCGCAACTCAAGATATGAGAAAATCTAATTGTCTTTTCAACTACCTGGATTTAGGAACATTCTGTAACTGATTTGATAGCATATATTTGTCTAAATTCAGTTAATCTTTCAGTTTTGTAAAATGATATACCAAAATGGGAGATTTCACACAAGTTATCTATTCTATTGAATACACAAATTTCAGTAACAAATTCTATATATGTGAAAGTTCCGCCGAGATGTCAAGAATCGGATTGCATTTCTGCCGAGCAGAATTTTTTACCCTTCTGGTGTGTCACATCCCTGATGTTAATCTGGTGGGGGAGGATGTAACGCCTCCGGCTCTCCATAATCACCACTGACCGTATCCGGCGATACGGTCATCCTAGACGGCGCCGATAGACCAAACGGTCTATCTTATCATTCTATTTATTATTAATTATATAATAACTCCGTTACTATAAGTATTGTACGATTACTTAAGAGTCTAGTTAGTCTTTTACACCGTCGTACACACAATAGTATCCTATTTGTCTTGTTCACCGGTGTTCTTAAGGACTTTGCCCATAGGGCGCATTATATGGGTGCTCTGAGGCTGCATAAATATTTTAAAAATATAGTTCACAGCTGGGATTGATCATGATACCTCACGCGATGACAGTGGCAGTGCCATCAGTACCCCTATTGGTATCCGCCACACACACAGATACCGCCCCAATTTGCATTTATTGGCTGTTAAATATGAGTTTTGTTACGATGTTTCCTCCCCCAGATTTTATGTGCAGAGGTTTTCTTAAAAGTGATACCTGTGACCCGCTGGGATTTGTGGGAAGCAGATACTGGGATCCACAGGTAGTGATACCTGCAAGTATTCCCATGAGTCCTACCTACAAGTACTTAGGTAGTACTCAGACTCATGGACATCATCTGCTGGATTTAACAATACATTGACAGATAATTCAGCAGATATCCTCACCAAGATGTTAGGGACAATGGGTTAGAATAAATCTTCATAGGTGTCAGCTGAGTGTTCTCTGTTTGGATTTGTAGTTCATCAATAGAGCTGGGGAGTGTTGAACAGTCAAAGTGTTCTATTTTTGATAAGTACCATTGGCTCTGTTAAAAGTTGATGATCTTATCTCATTATGTCATCTATATGATCATGAGTTTATGTTGTAATATTCTACATATATTGACACCTCAGCATCGTTCTACCCACTGTTACTGAGGTTAGTACTCACATCCCTTACTTCTTGCACTTATTACTGACTGTGTATCTAGAACTCTCTTTTATTTCAATACTTTTGATAGGCTCACTGACTCATTCATTTTTGATTTTGTTATGCATCTATCTAATTCCTATCTAAATTGTGATTACATCAGCAAGTTGGAAGGTGTATGGGGAGTATGGCACCATACTCTCCATACTCTTCCATACATTCCCATACAAAGTATGGCAAACTAGGGGGTAGATAAAACTTTTATACACTTCCATACACCCCATACAGGTCCTATCCCCATACCATTACATGCTTATACTGTTCTTCCATACACAATAGTGTCAATGTTATCAAGCAACAAGGCATTATATTTGGGTAGATATGTGAACAATCAGTGAAACATGTACAATCTACTTGCGCCGCCAAAAAACTACAAAATCCCATTGCGTTCTCACCTCTCATCCTCACAGGCTTTGATAATCATTGAGTTGTATCCAGGCTTGAATGCCTATAAACAGACTAGCTGGTAGCCATTGTTAATGCACAAACATTGAAAAAATTAGTTTTTGTGGTACATAGCCTTGCACAGTATAGCTAATGCGCCAGATGGAAATACCGCAAAAAACTTCTGCTTAAGTTTTCAATGGTAGAGATGTCCACGAGTCCAGGTCTTTACAGGTACTCGCAGGTAAGATCCGTGGGAAAACCTGCGAGTATGTGACCCGCGGATCCCAGGATCCGTTTCCCATGGGTCCGGCGCAGGTCACAGGTCAGACTTTGAATAATTTCAGCTGACTTGCAGGTACTTGCGGGTATTTTTATGACTTGTACAAGCAATCTAAACCCATACATTTGTTAATTAGTGCTCAAAATTTATAGTACAAGCAACAATATTTGTCAGTTAACACTCAGAACTTACAGTAATTCATAGTATCATGTTTATTATAGTACTTATCAAGTACTGGCACATATGTTTGAGGTTGTAGACAGCTCACGACGTTTGGCGCTAGTTTAAGCGCCCCATCGCCGTGAGCTGTCTACAATGTAAAACCTTTGTGTCAGTACATATTTACTTCATAACTAAGTATGAAATAATAGTAGACATATAAATGGTATGTATCATAAAACAGGTAAGTACTTTATTAATGATTATGAGTACACTCTTTGGCATAAATACACAAATACCTGCAGGTACTTGAGAACTCGCAGGTAAATTACCTGCGAGTCAAAGATCCGTTTCCCACGGATCTTCCGCAGGTCACAATTCAAGGCTTTTGGGCCACAGGTACTTGCGCGCGGACATCTCTATTCAATGGTGAGCAAATCAGACGAGGGTAGAATCAGTGTGCTAATTAATATATATTTTGTTAAAAAGGTCCATATTTAATTTAAATAGTCACATACAGTGGTCCCTGGTTCCATCTTCATTCACATGCTCATGCTCAATAAATCCTCATTGTCATTGTTGTGCACTTTAACAGATTGAGCAACAACAAACGCGGAGCTATGCCCAAACATATTGCTGCACAGCATAATGGTAATGTGCCTACAGGAAAGCCACACAAAAGCAAGAAAGAGATTCAGTGATGGATGGTGAGAGATAGAGAATGAGATGGAAGAAAGAAAAAAGTCAAAATCAAGTTAAGTTCAAAGAAAATGTAACGTGACCATGAAAATAGATGAAGCATGTGAAACTATGCAGCTATGGAAAGCTCAGTCCATTGGAACTCGAGGATTGAAATACACAACTTTAAGTCCCTTGCAACCTGGTAAGTTACAGTATCTGGCCCCAGAATTGAGCCACTTGACTCTCATTCCATTCACGCCTAATTTATAAGATGATCCCAACCAACAAACAACCAATCGCATCTGATGTATTTTTTCAAGCTGACCAAGAAACAATGGCTTAAAGAAGGACGGCGCCATCATGCAAGGCAGGCTAGTAAACTAGCTTTTAATGTACTTTATCAATGTCTTTCTGATATATCTTGGTATACAAAATTTTAAGCCACCCCATACCACCCCATACCAGCCATACAACCTCCAGCTCCATGCAGCTCCATACTGGTTGTTGATTACTCGCTATGTATGTAAGTGACCGGACATTTGGTTTTTTGGGGCAATTTACCTACAACTTACATATTTTCTTGGGTAGTCATACTAATATTTGGAATCTACATAAAATTTAGCATCTGATACACCTTTCATCTGAAGGATAAAAGGTTCCCAGTGCTGTGTTATGCCTAAATAAGGAAATTTTACTATGTCCTTGCTGCAACGGATTGAGGCCTCATATTTGAGATGTTTTCTTCCCCTTTAAGCACCCAAGTAGTCTTGAACCTCAGAACATGTTATATGGCCCTTAATGTACAGTTCATTCTAGTAGTATTATTAATAATATGATGAACTGTACAAAAGTAGTAACATTAACATGGAATGAGTGACCTTTGGACTTATCTCATTAACACCATCATGTTCAGGCTCAGCAAGTCCTTAATTCTACAGAAGGACCGGCTCAGATACACTCTTTTATAGCCATGATTAGCCAAACATCATGTGTCTGGTCACTTATGTACATAGCGAGTATGGAGAACTCAGTATGAAGTTGTATGGCTGATGTATGAAGTGTATGGAACAAATTATCTCCATACTCCCATACACTCCCATCCACTGTCCAACTTGTTGATGTATTATTCAGACTTATTAGATTTATCCATTTCTATCCTTTTGGACTTATTGGACTTTTCATTTATTCATGGACCATACTTAATTAATTTGATTGGACTATATATAGTGGTACCTACTTGGCCACCATAGTTGTTTGACATCTCTTTATCTTGCTGAGGGTAAGTAAGTTCTACCTTTCTACTTTACCTGTTCCTTAACTTAGGAACTTTCTATAGTTAATACTATGACAAATATAAGCTCACCTGTTTAATGTGTTGATAGGGGAAGTAAGAAGCTAAGTGTCTGTCAAAGGTGACACTGTCTGTCAAGACAGTAATACATTGGGTATCTATCTACTTTAAGTAATAAATAAGATCTAGATCTAATGTAATGATAAGCCCATGGCACAGATAAGATATTGATAGATAAGATAAAATATAAGATAAAGCAAATGAATAGAAATCTGTGACAAATACTTAGTTTAACAAGGTAAGTTGATGAGACTTGTTCAGTTTACCTCCAGTGATGAGACTTTGGCTTTTAATTAATTTCAATGGATTAAATTAAACAGCCTTTAAAAAACAATGTGTCCAATGTTGACCATAAACACATTTCTCAAAGGAAAGTGTTGTGAAGCCTTGGCATGACATAATAGATAGATTCTTGTTTGTGATCAAC
Source organism: Rhodocollybia butyracea (assembly GCA_015501585.1). Lineage (NCBI taxonomy): Eukaryota > Fungi > Basidiomycota > Agaricomycetes > Agaricales > Omphalotaceae > Rhodocollybia > Rhodocollybia butyracea. Next base: position 51,957 of record JADNRY010000371.1, read on the forward strand.
ATTTTCCGGTACTGTGGTGGGATCCAGAGGATGAATTGTGAAGCAGGTGGAAAATGAATAAAACCCTTTTTGGAGAGATACCAGTTTGTACAACCTGGTAAAATAGTCAGAGAAACTTTGAACACAAGAATATGCTGATAAAACAAACCAGAAGGGGGATTTTTGTCAGAGTAATCAGGGGCAAGATTGGTATTTGTACTCTCAATCCTCACAGTCTTATCATAAGAGCTTAATGAAATTTGAGTTCTATCTGGGAAAAATGCCAATGACTTGATCTCACACTGATGACTCTGGAGTGCTTGAACTATACCAGTGGAAGCACCCCAGAACCTCACAGAGCCAGATGCAATTCTGGTTCCTTGTAGGGAAAATGACAGTAAATTGACCCAATTGTCATGTCCCTGGACTTGGTCACCTATTTGGTCACCAGTGGAAGCATCCCAGATCCTCACAGTCTTGTCACAAGACCCAGAGGCAATTCTGGTTCCATTTGATGAAAATGCCACTGAATTGACCCAACTATCATGACCCTCAAATGGTTCACCTATTTGTCCACCAGTGGAAGCATCCCAGATTCTCACAGTCTTGTCATGAGAGCCAGATGCAATCCTGGTTCCATCTGGTGAGAATGCTACAGACTTAACTGCATGCTCATGACCCTGGAGTGGTTCACCTATTTGGTTACCAGTGGAGGCATCCCAGATTCTCACAGTCCTATCATCAGAGCCAGACACAATTCTGGTTCCATCAAGAGAAAATGACACTGAATTGACTTTACTTCCATGAATTTGAAGTGGTTTGCCTATTTGATTGCCAGTAGAAGCATCCCAAATCCTTACAGTTTTGTCATCAGAGCCAGAAGCAATTCTGGTTCCATCTGGGGAAAAAGCTACTGATCTGACCCAAGACTCATGCCCCTGGACTGGTTCACCTAATTGGTTGCCAGTGGAAGCATCCCAGATCCTCACAGTCCTATCATGAGAGCCAGATGCAATTCTGGTTCCATCTGGTGAAAATGCAACTGAATTGATCCAAGTGTCATGGCCTTGAAGTGGTTCACCTATTTGATCACCTGTGGAAGCATCCCAAATCCTTATAGTCTGGTCATCAGAGCCAGAAGCAATTTTGGTTCCATCTGGTGAAAATACCACTGAATTGACCCAATCATCATGTCCCTGAAGTGGTTCACCTATTTGGTCACCAGTGGAAGCATCCCAGATCCTCACAGTCTTGTCATGAGATCCAGAGGCAATTCTGGTTCCATCTGGTGAAAATGCCACAGAATTGACCAGGTTGTCATGGCCCTGGAGTGGGTCATCTATTTGGTCACTATTGAAAGCACCTGACCAGATCCTCACAGTCTTGTCATGAGAGCCAGAAGCAATTCTAGTTCCATCAGGTGAGAAAGCAACTGAATTGACCCAATTGTCATGACCCTGAAGTGGCTCACCCATTTGGTCACCAGTAGAAGCATCCCAGATTCTCACAGTCTTGTCATCAGACCCAGATGCAATTTTGGTTCCATCTGGTGAAAATGCCACCGACTTGACCCAATCATCATGACCCAGAAGTGGTTCTACTATTTGCTCACCAGTGTGAGCATCCCAGATCCTCACACTCTTGTCATGAGAGCCAGATGCAATTCTGGTTCCATCTAAGGAAAATGCCACTGAATTGACCTCACGCTTGTGACCCCGTAGTGGGTCATGTATTTGGTCACCTGTGGAAGTATCCCAGACCCTCACAGTCTTGTCACAAGAGCCAGATGCAATTCTGGTTCCATTTAGAGAAAATACCACTGAATTGACCTTACCATCATGACCCTGGAGAGGTTCACCTATTTGATCACCAGTAGAAGCATCCCAGATTCTCACGGTTTTATCATCAGAACCAGAGGCAATTCTAGTTCCATCTGGTGAAAAAGCCACTGTGTTGACCTTACCCTCATGACCCTGGAATGGTTTGCCTATTTGGTCACCAGTGGAAGTATCCCAGATCCTCAAAGTCTTGTCATTGGAGCCTGATATAATTCTGGTTCCATCCGGGGAAAAAGCAACTGATCTGACCCAATTACCATGACCCTGGAGTGGTTTGCCCATTTGTTTACCACTTGATGCATCCCAAATCCTGATTACTCCATAACTGTCACCTGTCACCATCTTACTTCCATTTGCAGAAAATGCTACACTGCTGATATAATTAAATGCATGCCAGCAACCAATACTTTCCCCATTCCACAGCCTGGACTTACGTTTAACCTCCACAACTCTTGTAAGGTTTGGAAAATAGCTTCTTTGGCCAGACCAAAATGGCAGAATACTCAGATATAGATGAGCTGTTATATTCCTCACTTCACTTCCACCAAATAACAATACAAGTTTTTGAAATTCCCAAACCGTGATCTCAACACCACTAGCCCCTGTCATTTTATCCTATTGTTTGCTCAATTCAACTCTATTTCCTGTGCACTTAAGATCACATACCTGTATTTTGATATCCAATAATACACTACCACATTCATTCAGGAGACCCAAAACATTCATTGCCTCAATCCAAAACACACCTCTTTCTATCAAGAACTTGTTCAGTTCCTCCAGAATGCTTCCTTTCAATCCTGACCTTTTGAGATGAAAACCCCAGAATTGACAACAATATTGAAGAGTTTCTCTGATGTTTCTTTTTATTGTCTCTGCCAGCTTAGGCACCTCTGAATCAGGTACAAATGATGAAGGTAACTCGCACATATTGAACCTCAGATCCCTCATGATATCAAAGCATGACTGAGCCAGATGATAATGGACAATGGGTCCCTGATAAATAGAAGCAGGGGTGTCTTGATAGTTGACAACAAAATCCGTAAATGATGCATGAAATGTGAAGATGCATTGATCTTTCTCAGAAAGATAAAAAACTGACTGCAGATTGTTGATCAGATCTTCTACCAAGTCCCTCTCCACATTAAGCAGTTCACTAATTGCAGCACATGTCAACGGTCTTCCTACTGAGACTAGTGTATGAACTATGTTCCAATCTCTGCTTTTCCTTTCCTCTTTTCCTGAAATCACTTGATTCAGGATTCCAGCATAAAGCTGAGTCAAGTCCTCGCTATCTGTTCGATTATTCAGCGCATCATCAAGCTGTTCCTTTTGACGTGCAACCCCCTTAGCCTGTTTCACAAACTTTACTATAGTGGCTGCATAGATGAACAGCTTTCCAGACAAACATTTGAGCGTCTGTAGCTGTTTTTCTGAAGCAATGCCTGCAAGTTCAGCCTTGACAAATCTATATACATCATCTGTAACTGAGCTTTCAGCCACTTCATGTAATATAAATTTCTCCACCTGATCTTTTGAGTGAATAAGATCATTCATAGCCTGCTCTGGTCGGCTTGTAAGGAAAAATTTTAATCCAGGCATTTTTTGAGCTTCAATAGCTGGAACAAGGTATTTCATAACCTCTGAGACTTCATCACATTCATCCAAAGCATCAAGAATGAGTACTGGGGCATATGTTCCTCTGAATCCAGATTTCCAAACTATGTTCCAAGGCTCAACTAATAATTTCAAAATCTGTTCTTGGGGACTCTTTCTAGGAACATCTGGATTCTCACTCAAGACATCCCTGAGAGCAGTTGCAAAAGGCTTGGAGTAACATGCCAATTGATAAGCCAAAGTGGGAATGAGCAGCCTATAATCTCTGCATTCAGGGATTTGTCTAGAGCAGAAGAATGATCCAGCTAGGATTTTCCGTTTCTCTAGAGCAAAGCATATAGATTTGGCAATGGTGCTTTTGCCTGTTCCTGCCATCCCACATATCCAGTATCCTAAAGAGGACTGGGAGCCAATGGCCCATTTCTCAATTTCTTCTAGGATTTGAAGCCTAGTTCCCTCGGTACATGGCTTGCGGTTATACTTCAGACCCAAATCACTATCATGGAATGCTTGCCATGAGTATGGGACCATTTTTGACAATGGAGTACCCTTTTATGTTGTGATTAGTCGGAAAATCCTGGAACAAATTTGCTGAGACTTTACCTGAATGTAATTGCTTTGGACTGTAGTAGTGATATTCTGAGCATTGTTGAACTGGCCTCCGTGGATGCTGAAGCTGTGAGCATTGGGAAACATCAAGGCTACATTGGAAGGTGGTTCCACTTCATTATTGATTGCATGATATTCTGTGATATGACTTTGAGCTGCATACCAGATTTCAGCGGTTCTAGTTATAGTTATCCAAGCAGAAAAGATAAGTACCTAGAGTGACCATCGACTCTGGGACTGGATCTGGAGTTGGGTGGACTAAAGTTTTAGTGTCTCTGCCGATTGCATGGACTCCTGTGTTGCAACTTTGAGCTACAAGCCATATTTGTCAACAATGTATTGTTCTTCTTATAGGTATACATGCACGAAAGGCAAATACCTGGAACTGTAGTAGCCGGAGGAGCCGGGGTTGCGCTTTGTGTGTTGGATTTCCGAGATACTTTCTTGATGAACTTGTGCATAGTGAGTTTGCTGCCTATTTTGTTGTGCACTTATAAGCAGATAAGATGATAATAGGTGGGAGCAAGAAGCTTAAGAAACATCATTGCACTTGTATTTATCCCATATTTATCCCATGTCAGACAGATGCATGACAAGGTTCACTGATTTGATCTCAAATGAATACCGCTAAAGTGGGGCAAAGGCACCTCATACACCCAGTAAATATGGCGTAGATAGTTTTCATTGGATCAGCTATCATACTCGCGTGCGCTGCCTCTTGAACACTCACCTGGAAATCAGGGCGCCACTTGTCACACATTTTAATAATGATCTGGCATCAAGATTAATGGATCTCAGGATGGGCACCTTGGCATTGCCTTAATAGGCTGGGATTCATCTCAAATTATTGATCATATCGGTAGTGCATTTTGTACTTATCATCAGTTTGAATTGCAGTTTTTGATTTGCCTAACTTGTAATCTCATTCCCTGATGTAGCAGAAATGCGGCCCGCTACGCAATCAAACAAACATTACTCTAGAGTGTTGAGTCCTACTATGAGTCTGATGCAGCTCTGATGTTTATTTTGTGTTTGCGTGTTGTTTGTATCTATATTTTAGTGGCAGAGTGGTCCGCGTCGTACACATCTGAGGTTACTTAATTGGGTACTGGTGCTTATTTTGACTTGAAGCATGCCCTACCTGCTTTTCTTGGACTTATTGGCAACTATTCAAAACCTTAAGGCCAGACATGACCTTGTTTTTTTTAGCCCTTGCCGATCCGACGATGACAACACACCAATCCCCACTGCGCCGGTTACCCGACAGTATTGCTGCAAGTTCAGAGTCAGTAATAAGTACCATGTTCCGAGGCCTAACTGGGGGGCAAACTTAGTTTCTTGCTAGATTTTAGACCGATTGCACCCAAATATGTCTCCAAAGCCTACAAAGAGCGCTTTGACATCATTGAATCATCATTAGAACACCGTTATGTAAGGGTTCGAACTTTCTGCCACAAGCCAACAGCCCAACCCGCCCTCCCCAAGGTTATGTCAGCGCTTAAGTTTTTGAATACCTCTTGCTTATTGGACAATCACCTTCATCATGGACTTTATTTACCATGATATAGTGGGCTATTTCTTTCCTTACCCTCAGTCATTCAACCTTTCATTTTACTGAGGCTAAATACTTTGTTCAATATTTGTCAGTCATATTCTTGGTCATATTAGAGACTTCTTGCTATATGACTGATGAAGATATTACTTACCTATTCAATTCTGTTGCGACTGAATCAAAGGTTTGCAATAGGGTGAATCAGGTGATGTTTAGACACTTTGACACTGATATTTGCAAAGGAACGAAGCAATATATGATCTCAAAAAGTCAATGTTAAATGTGTATCATCCCCAAGATTAAAGGCTGTAGGCATACCGTATTCAAAAGAGAGATCCAAGGGAGAGATTATTAGGATTAATGACTGAACTAACATCCAAAACTACTGGATAAACCATCGGCGAGCAATACCGATTGCTCAGCTAACTCGATATCTCCAACAGTGTAGCACATAGATACTAGTACCGACCCACTCGCATATCCCTGTGGAGTGCACGCCGGTGCGGAACTCATCATGTTTTATGTTATATTTTACCGTATATTATTTCGCATATTTTCCGTAGATGTAGTTTATTTAAACTCACTTAGATTGTTATTTTCCCCTGCGCGTTTGCTAGGGCTTCTTGCTATCAGACTGGAGTGAACGTTGAGCTTATTTGACGACTTCTTTAATTCACTCCAACATAGACGTCTTTCTCAGTCCACCTTCTTCCAGTATGAAAATAAATACTTACAATCGTCCCCGGTTAAGCAGGTGCTAGAATAACGATGCATTAAACTTCTGATGTTCCTCCGACAAGCTTACTCACCATCAACCCTGATAAGATAGACATATGCTCTGTATCATTCGCCGGATTCACTAGCCCATTGGATTGGCCAGTGAACTCGGCTTGGGGAACCGATCCATCCATTGGCCACGTCAATTGGATATCAAACTGACCACGCTCTAGTGGGTGAGCTTGGCAGTCGACGCAGTGATGCTCTAAGCTCCGAGACCAGCTTCTGGGTGCTCTGACAAGTAGTAGGTTATTCCTGAAGAACCCCAAGCACTCCCCCCCGCGACAAATGCAAAACATAAATTTTGACCAAATACAAGATGGTTACCGAGTCTCTTGGATTGTTCTACCGACTGCATTTACTGGGGAAACGCTTCAAAGAGCCAATTGTAACTGGGGTTTCCGAAGATTTGCCCACCAAATGCTAAATTCATGGTAAGTTACGCAGCTCATTTGTTTTGACATACATACCTGGCACGTCTATCAGAGGATCATCAAAATGAAATAATCCTGCCTCAAACTGACGTTGATGCTAGTGTCTTCCGACAGTAGTAGCTTTAACTGTTAATCCTCCAGCACCAGAACCTGGGTCAAATTAACGATTAGTCCTCGTGCCTATTACAACTTGAATATAGTCGAAGGTCTGTTCGGAGAGTTGCATGGTGTTCAGAGAAGGCACTGTACAGTCTATTGCCACGGCCCCGCTGATGGGAAACATGGTAACGGGTATAGTAGGGCGTCGATATTGGGGACAAACTGAAAGTTCTGCGAGGACAGATACAACAATATTGTTCATCGGGAACAATCGCGCGAAAGGAACTAGTTGACCCGAGGAGTGGGTAATACGTTGTGAAACACAACGAAAAGACGGATACAGAGGTTTAAGCCGAGTTGCAGTGGGCAACATCGCTCACGATCAAGTTCCATCAAACTCCCGTGTCACACTATCGGCAATTACTGCGCTCCTTTTAGCACAGTCTCACAGTAGATGGTGTACGTACCCGCACTGAAGATCCCTGTAACCGGCGCTCAGCGCCCAGCTCTTGGATCATACATGAATCGAATTCGTTGTTCCTTCCTTCCTTCTGAGTTCTCACCCGACATTCTCTTTACTGATAGCCTATGAGTATGGTAAGTCGGGTACAGTCAACGATACTCCGTTTTTCCCAGGAAGGCCATTTTCATCACTGGTACCGTGCTGGTGTGGTGTGTATGCGCCAAGAGAGAATCTCAGAGGTATCTCGAAGGT